>JAJOOF010002058.1:0-105427 GCA_029582545.1 Solanum lignicaule
TAAACAAAATTATGCAATAAAAGTGGTTATTATTGATGTTAATTGAGTAATCATGCATGTCCATTTAATGATTGAGAATAAATAAAATAAATAGATATTAAAAGTTGAACAATATTTTTTATGAGTGGAAAAGCTTAACTTTAAAATTTGTGAGATCAAAATAGCAATTAAAAGTTGAACAATATTTTTTCCCTTCAAACAAGCGTCATTAATAGAGCAATTTTGTAATTTTATCAAACCAATGTAACATATAAAATGACACATGTCAAAACAATGTAATAATAGATTATATAAATCATTATTATCAGATATATTTACTTGCCTTTTGCATCTTCAAAATTAAAATGGATAGATAAAGTTGATTGTTCAAGAATATCATTAGGTGCCCACTTAAATGACCAATAAATTATATCATTTTTTAGAGTAAATAATCAACATAAAATTTTAGATCAATATACAATCTATTGGTATAATCATTGCGAAATTTATTTAACAACTTTGAAAGATAAATTTTGTTATTTAACTGCATCATTTTTTGTGTCTTAACACCATTAAAGTTACAATTTCAAAAGGTAAGTTCGTTTTCTTCTTTTTATCTACTAAAAATAGAAATTAGCGACGAATAAATTATGTAGTTAAACAAAAAATTATTTCTCATAACTATCGATTAATTTATAAGATATTATAAGTCACAAGATATTTAGTGACAGATTTGAGATAAAATTTGTAACTAATATCATTTTATTTTTCTATTAATATTAATATCGAATATAGTGGTAGGTGGAAAGTATTTTTTACCATTAAATAAAAGTTTGGGGTTCGGGCTTTTAGGATTAAATAACATCTGATAGGGGCGTTTTACCCCCAAAATGATACTTTCCGACTCAAATCTACATTAGTTGGATGGAAAATGGGTATCAAACAATTTGTGAAAGAAAAAAAACTTCATATAACTATCCACAAATTTATATTTTATTTTACTTTCCAAAGTTCGAATAAATGGCATTTCCTATTAAAAATATTTCAACCTGATTATGAATTTTAGATTTAACATTCTTTTTTAACCATTAATATGTGGAAGTTATATTTACCATTTGGGACTTATTTGAGAGGTTTATGTTGGGGCCCAAAGGGAAAAGTGTGTTTTGAACAAAACAAAACCATTCTCGATAGCATCAAATTTTGTTTTACGTAATGTTGTTATAAGCCTTCGTCTTTGTAAGAAAATAAGTCTTAATTGTGTATGTGGAAAAAATATGACATCATGGTGTAATAAGGAGCCTCGCGATATCTTCTCGTGGATGACTCTATCATGATCACAAAGGGAAATAATGTCAAGAAAATAAAAGTGAAAATCAAAAATATTTAATTCATTTCAAAACTTTTGAGGATTTTGAAGCTCCACCTAGGACAATTATTTTCTACCTGAGTTCCTAGATCAAATTTCTAAATCAATCCTACGAGTCAGTCCTACGACCCATCAAACTCTCTACAGTTCATCCTATCAAGTCGTAGGTCCAATATTTAGAAACTTAATTTTTCAAAACTCAACTTTGGTCTTTGTCTTCCTTCCTATGACCCATAGGAATTCCTACGGTTCGTAGGTTGTACTAATAGAAACTTGCTTTAGTCATTTTTTCTGCATTTTTCTCTCCTTTTGGACATATCAACTTCCGAAGTTTTTACAGAAAATACTCAAATATTCTTTAAAATAACTGTATGCCAGACCTACCATTGCAACCTACGACTTGTAGGAATTCTTACAGACTATACTGGTCAATCGTAGTTTGAGTGACTGGGCCTAAAATTCATCTAACTTCGATGAGACCTTCCAATGGTCCGTATACCCAACCGCAGAACTCAAATTTTACCCCAAAATTTCACCAAGTTTGGATTGCTTCTAAGGAACCCATCTACGGACTGTAGAACATCCCAGGACCTATTCTAGTCAAAGGTTGATCAAGTTATTAGGATTTCAAATTTCTCAAAACTTGACCCACTTCCTACGGATGCACTCCACGATCTATAGAAGCATTTACTACCTATACAATGGATCTGTAGAACACAACCAGTAGCTAATAAGTGAAATCTTTCCTTTTCCAAATTCTGAGGTATTATATTTAGTTATGTATAATATTGATTCAAAAATTGAATATGTAATTTTAATTAAAATAAAATAAAATTTTAATCACAATATTTGTAATAGATATTTAAAATAGGTTCTCTCTATAAATTAATATTAGTATTAAAAGTACATTGATACATACCATTTTTTCATAATTTGACTCTTAAAAAAGCACTTTTTTAAAAAAAGATTAGTCAAACAAAATTTTCTTATCAAAATCATTTTTCAAATGAATTAGCCAAACACAAATAGATTTTTTTCTAAAGCATTTTTTTAAAAAGCCATTTTTAAAAAGTATTTCTAGAAAAAAACAGTTTATTGCAGAAACTGAAATAGGCTCTAGCAGCATACTATCATTGGTATTCTATTAGCAATTAATTACATAGATTTACTAGCTTTATTTCAACATATCAGAAGCTTATTTGTATTTTATGACAAGTAATATTTTTTGACCAGTAATTTAAAGATACAGATTTACTAGCCTTATTTGAACTAGTACAATAATTTCATTTATATCTTTTATAAAGTAATTAAAAATTACATATTTATAAAGTTTATACTAATTAATATGATAATTTCATATCTTCCTTCAGCCCCTATATAAGAGTCCTAAATGGCATAGACAATTCATAATTTCATAGAATACAAAAGTTCAATAGTGAAAAAACAATGAAGAAATTCACTATGCTTTTTCTTTTCTCTATGACAATATTTTTCACTTTGTTTGACCATTCACTAGGTATGATTTTTTTATCCGATGCATATGAAATTATTTTATCAATAAGTATGTGTTCAGATATACGTTTTCATTATTCATATTTTTAATCATGTCGATTTATGTGTAATTTTCTCATTATTTTGTATCAGGTGATAATGACACTAAATTTTGCCCAGGAACTTTTACGACTAATGATGTATGTGTTAATATTAGTTGTGGAAATCTAGCTCTATTTCACTGGCCAGCAAGTTCGATGCCTCATGATTGTGTTTGTACTGCAGCAGGAAGCAATCAAAGTCTTTGTACCTGTCAAAATCGTTGTTAAACAAAATTATGAAATAAAAATGGTTATTATTGATGCTAATTGAGTAATGATACATGTCCATTTAATGATCGAGAATAATTAAAAACAAATAGAAATCAAAAGTTGAACAATATTTTTTATAAGTGAAAAAGCTTAATTTTAAAAGTTATGAGATCAAAATAGCAATTAAAAGTTGACCAATATTTTTTCCCTTCAAACAAGTATCTTTAATAGAGCAATTTTGTAATTTTATCAAACCAGTGTAACATATAAAATGACACATGTCAAAACAATGTAATAATAAATTGTATAAATTATTATTATCACATATGTTTACTTGCCTTTTGCATCTTCAAAATTAAAATAGATAGATGAAGTTGATTGTTCAAGAAAGTCATTAGGTTCCCACTTAAATGACCAAAAAATTATATCATTTTTTAGTGTAAATAATCAACATAAAATTTTAGATCAATATACAATCTATATATATAATCATTGCACTATTTATTTAACAACTTTGAGAGATAAATTTTGTTATTTAACTGTTTATTTTTTTGTCGCTAACACCATTAAAGTTACAATTTCAAAAGGTAAGTTTATTTTCTTTTTTTTTATATACTAAAAATAGAAATTAGCGACGAACAAATTATGTAGTTAAAAAAAAATATTTATTTCTCATATTTATCGATTAATTAATAAGATATTATAAGTCACAGGATATTTAGTGACATATTAGCTATGAAGTTTGTAAGTAATATCATTTTATTTTTCTATTAGTATTAATATCTAATATAGTGGTAGGTGTAAAGTAATTTTCACCCTTGAATAAAAGTTTGGGGTTCGGGCTTTGAAGATTAAATAACATTTGGTAGGAGCGTTTTACCCCCAAAATGATAATTTTCGACTCAAATCTACATTAGTTGGATGGAAAATGGGTATCAAACACTGTGTGAAAAACTAATATAAACAAAAAAACTTCCTATAACTATCCACAAAATTATATTATATTTTACTTTTCAATTTTCGATTAAATGGCTCTCCTATTAATAATGTTTCAACCCGATTATGAATTTTAGATTTAACCTTTTTTTTAATCTATGAATATGTAGAAGTTATATTTTCCTTATTTGAGAGGTTTATGTTGGGGCTCAAAGGGATGAGCATGTTTTGAACAAAAAAAACCATCCTGGATAGTATCAAATTTTGTTTTTCTTAATGTTGGTATAAGACTTCGTCTTTGTAAGAGAATAAGTCATAATCGTGTATGAAGAAAAAATATGACATCATGGTGTAATAAGGAGCCTCACGATCTCTTTAATTTGTGATCGTGTCTGACACCATCAGGATCACCAAGGGAAATAATTTCATTAAAATAAATAGTGAAAATCAAAAAAAATTAATTCATTTCAAGACATTTGAGGATTTTGAAGATCCACCTAGGACAATTATTTTCTGCTTGAGTTCCTACGTCAAATCTCTAAATCAATCCTACGAGTTAGTCCAACAACCCGTCAAACTCTCTACAGTTCGTCCTATCATGTCGTAGGTTCAATATTCAAAAACTTAATTTTCCAAAAGTCAACTTTGGTCTATGACTTCCTTCCTACGACCCATAGGAATTCCTACATTTCGTAGGTTGGACTCGTAGAAACTTACTTTAGTCAATTTTTCTGCATTATCTTTCCTTTTAGTTTTTCCAACTTCCGAGGTTTTTACAGAAAAAGGCCCAAAGACCCTTTAAAATAACTATATGGCATACCTACGACTTGTAGGAATTCTTACTGACTATACTAGTCAACCATACTTTGGTTGACTGGGTCTAAAATTCATCTAACTTCGATGAGACCTTTCGACGGTCTGTATACCCAAACCGTAGAACTCAACTTTTACCCCAAAATTTCACCAAGTCTAGATTGCTTCTACGGAACCTATCTACAATCTGTTAAACATCTCACGACCTGTTTTGGTCAGAAGGTTGATCAACTTATTAGGACTTCAAATTTCCCAAAACTTGACCCACTTCCTACGGATGCACTCTACGCTCTGTAGAAGCATCTACAACCCGTAGAATGGGTCCGTAGAACACAACCAGTAGTTAATAAGTGAAATCTTTCTTTTTCCAAATTTCGAGGTGTTACATTTATTTATGTATAATATTGATTCAAATATTGAATATGTAAATTTTAATCACAATATTTGTAATAGATATTTAAAATAGTTTCTCTCTATAAAATAATTTTGGTATTAAAAGTACATTGATACTTACCATATTTCATAATTTGACTCTTAAAAGCACTTTTTAGAAAAAGATTAGTCAAACAAAATTTTCTTATCAAATGAATTAGCCAAACACAAATAATTTTTTTCTAAAGCATTTTTAAAAAAAGTTTTTTCAAAAAAAGTGTTTCTAGAAATAAAAAGTTTTTTGTAGAAACCGTGATAGGCTCTAACAGCATAATATCATTTGTTTTATATAAGCAATTAATTACATAAATTTATTAGCTTTATTTCAACATGTCATAAGCTTATTTGTATTTTATGACAAGTAATATTTTTTGACCAGTAATTTAAAGATACAAATTTACTAGCCTTATTTGAACTAGTACCACAAATTCATATATATCTTTTATAAAGTAATTTAAAAATTACAGATTTATAAATATTATACTAATTTATATCATAATTTCATATCTTCCTTCAGCCCCTATAAGAGTCCTAAATGGCATCGACAGTTCATACTTTCATTGCATACAAAAGTTCAATAGTGAAAAAAACATGAAGAGTTTCACTAAGTTAAGAGTCAACTCAAGTAAAGTTAAGAGTCAAGTCAAGAGAAGTTCATAAAAGTTTTCAAAAGTCTTTTACAAACGTTTTAACTTTGTTTTAAGACATAAGTTTTAAGTTAAGAAAAGAGTAAAGAGTTGAGTTCATTTCTCCAAAAGTTATAAGGGAACTAAGTATTACCAGGAGTTTAAAATGTTCACATTTGTACACGAAAGGGAAACACCGATTTCCAAGAGAGCTTTCAAGCTAAGTTTTGAGTAATTATCTCAAACCAAAGAAAGAAGTTTGTTTTAAACATATGAGCTAAGTATATTTTTGGAGTAGTATTGAGCACCGATATAGGGATGCGAGTTCATATTAACCCAAGTCTCTATAAACCATGTAGCCATCATAGGTAGTAAAGGATCATACTTTATAGATGATTCCTTAAGTGCTTCTTAGCAGAGACTAGTGGATCCACTTAGTTAAGCGTTCTATATGATGGAAAAATATAGGATAGTTCTGGCAGCTTGGGCAAGACGTTGTATCACCACTTAAGCTCATAGAGGTAGTTGTCGGTTAGAGAAACTCCCACAGAAACTATATTACATTATTACATAAGTAAAGTTGAGTTTGTTATTTCATTTCTTTAACGAACTGAGTTGCTTTCTACTATTTTAAAAGTTTTCTATATATTGCATGTGTTTTATTGCTTTAGATTGAGTTAAGTTGTTCATGAGTTGAGTAAAGCCAAGGTAAGTGTTCCTTTCAGATTCTTTTCAAGCCTATGTTATGTTTAGCATTCCAACTCACATACTCGTACATTCAATGTACTGATGCCAGTTGGCCTGCATCATTTTATGATGCAGACACAGGTAACCAGGGTCAGCATCAAGCGCATCGTTAATCCAGTTGAGCACTCAGAGTCAGTTGGTGGGCCTTCTAGCTTTCCATAGGATCCTTTTTATTGCTTTCAACATTTTAGTTCATTAGGATGTCGTGGGTCTTGTCCCGACGTTCATCTCAGTTGTTTAGAGGCTTCATAGATAGAGTTAGTTGATGTTAATACATGAGTCTTTACTTTCCCTTTTAAGTTAGTTGAGACTTGAGTTGCCACTTTGGCAGTGAATGTTATTTATTGAGCAGTTCAATTATTCTTTTAAAGTTTATTTATCTTAAGTAAAGTCTTCCACTGAGTAGTAAGCCAGGCTAAGTGTTCAGTTAGGACCAACAATGGTTCTCGAGTGCCAGCCACGTCCGGGGTGTAGGCTCGGGGCGTGACAAACTTGGAATCAGAGCAAAGAATTCAAGAGTCCTAGGGACTCTATGAAGTCGTGTGTGTAGAGTCCTAGTTATCACTGTGAAGTGCGCCACATCTATAATTAGGAGGCTGCAATACTTAGGAAATTATCTCATTTCTTTCACACTCATTTCGTGCGTTTGATTTTGATTTCTAAAAAGTTTCTTTATAATTCGTGCATGCGCGTGTTATTAGATAATCATGCCTCCACAAAGAGCTGACAAAGGTTGTCCTGCTAGACATAATGTTGAGGAGCAAGGGGTACCCAATGCACCTGAAATGCAACCCTAAGGGGAAGTCACTAACGCTAAGTTCCGAGAAGCAATCAGGATGCTAAGTCAAGTTGTGAATAATCAGGTTGGGCAACAAAGAGGAGCTCGATAAGAAGAGGTTGACACTTCGAGGATTCGCGAGTTCTTAAGGATGAACCCTCCAAGTTTCACTGGTTCGAGCACTTTTGAGGATCCAGAGAATTTTATTAAGGAACTGCAAAAGATATTTGATGTCATGCACATTGCTGCTACTAAGAGGGTGGAACTAGTTGCATACCAAGTGAAGGGTGTTGCTAGGATTTGGTTCGACCAGTGGAAGGAGGGTAGAGCTGAGGATGCACCACCTGCGAGTTAGGCCTGTTTTCAGGATGCCTTCTTGGGGAGTTTCTTTCCCCGAGAACTGAAAGAGGCTAAGGTACGGGAATTTCTTACCCTTAAGCAAGAGTCACTAAATGTTCATGAGTATAGGTTGAATTTCACCCAACTATCCCGTTATGCTCCGGAGATGGT
This sequence comes from Solanum lignicaule, assembly GCA_029582545.1. Lineage (NCBI taxonomy): Eukaryota > Viridiplantae > Streptophyta > Magnoliopsida > Solanales > Solanaceae > Solanum > Solanum lignicaule. The sequence goes on from JAJOOF010002058.1 coordinate 7,993, forward strand.
TGCGGATATGAGGAGTAGAATGAGTTTGTTTGTTGCTGGGTTGTCCTATTTATCAATCAAAGAGGGGAGGGAAGCGATGCTAATTGGGGACATGGATATATCAAGGTTGATGGTCTATGTGCAGCAGGTTGAGGAAGAGAAGCTGAGGGATAGGGAGGAATTTAGAAATAATAAAGCTAAGACAGGGAATGAGTTTAGGCAGCAGAAAAGTAATGTGAACCTTTCGGTCTTTCAGCAAAAGCAAAAGGGACCTGCTCCGTCATCTGCTAGTGCACTTGTACCATAAAACAAATGTGAGAATAATGGTTAGAATTCGCAGAACTTCAGAGCTAGACCTGTAGAGTCTCAGGGAAGTATAGCACAAGGAGGTATCTGGGATCATGCATGTGCTAAGTGTGGTAGAACCCACCCAAGTAAGTGTTGTTAAGGACATTCAGGTTGCTTCGAGTGTGGACAAGAGGGTCACATCATGAAAAAGTGCCCTAAGAACCGGCAAGGTAGTGGGAATCAGGGCAATAGAGCTGAATCTTCATCAGTTGCTCCACCAGACAAGGCTGTACCTAGAGGAGCTACTTCAGGTACTAGCGGAGGAACAAACCGTCTTTATGCGATCACTAGTCGTCAAGAGCAAGAGAACTCTCCAGATGTTGTCACTGGTATGATCAAAGTCTTTACTCTTGATGTTTATGCTTTGCTAGACCCAGGAGCAAGTTTATCTTTTGTGACTCCTTATGTTGCAAATGGTTTCGATGTTTTTCCTGAGAAACTTTGTTAAAGCCTTTTGTGTTTATACGCATGTTGGGGAGTTTATTCTAGCGGAGCGAGTATACCGTAATTGTGTCATTTCCATCAATCACAAAGACACCATGGCTGATTTAATTAAGTTAGACATGGTAGATTTTGACGTCATTCTAGGTATGGGTTGGCTTCATACCTGTTATGCCTCCATTGATCGTAGAACTCGAGTTGTCAAGTTCCAAATTCCTAATGAGAGAGTCTTAGAGTGGAAAAGTAGTTCAGCAGTGCCTAAGGGTCGTTTTATTTCATACCTTAATGCTAGAAAGTTAGTTTCTAAGGGTTGTGTCTATCAGTTAGTCCGAGTTAATGACTCTAGTGTTGAGATACCTCATATTCAGTCAGTTCATATTGTAAAAGAGTTTCCAGAAGTCTTCCAAGATGACCTACCCGGAGTCCCTCCTAAGAGAGAGAGATAGACTTTGATATAGATGTTCTTTCAGATACTCGTCCTATCTCTATTCCGCCATATAGAATGGCACCAGCACAGTTGAAAGAGTTTAAAGAACAGTTGAAAGATCTCCTTGATAAGAGTTTCATTCGACCAAGTGTCTCACCTTGGGGCGCTCCGATCTTATTTGTGAGCTTAATCTTAGACAGAAGAGGTTGTTAGAATTACTCAAGATTTATCACATGAGTGTTCTTTATCACCCAGGTAAGGCTAATGTTGTAGCTGATGCTTTAAGGAGGTTCTCTATGGGTAGTACCGCCCATGTTGAGGAAGAAAAGAGAGAGTTAGTGAAAGATGTGCATAGACTTGCACGCTTGGGATTCCAATTGATGGATTCCACAGAGGGGGGAGCGGTGGTGATGAATGGGGCTGAATCATCATTAGTATCATAAGCAAAATAGAAGCAGGATCAAGACCCAATTTTTCTTGAATTGAAGGCAAATGTTCATAAGCAGAAAGTTATGTCTTTTGAACAAGGGGGAGATAGTGTGTTGAGGTATTAAGGTAGATTGTGTGTACCAAGAGTGGATGAACTCCAAGAGTGGATCATGGAGGAAGCTCATAGCTCTAGATATTCCATTCATTCGGGTTCCACAAATATGTATCGCGATTTGAGAGAGATGTATTAGTGGAGTAGCATGAAGAAAGGCATTGCAGAGTTTGTGGCTAAGTGTCTGAATTGCCAACCAGTTAAAGTAGAGCACCAAAGACCCGGTGGTTTGGCTCAGAATATAGAACTTCCTGATTGGAAGTGGGAGCTGATTAATATGGACTTCGTCACAAGTTTACCAAGGTCTCCAAGGCAGCATAATTCTATTTGAGTGATTGTTGACAGAATGACAAAATCAGCCCATTTTTTGCCGGTAAAGACTACTTATTCGGTAGAAGATTATGCTAAGTTGTATCTTCAAGAGGTGGTAAGACTTCACGGGGTTCCGGTCTCCATTATTTCAGACAGAGGTGCGCAATTTACTGCACAGTTTTGGAAGTCATTCCAAAAAGGCTTGGGTTCAAAGGTGAACTTAAGTACTACCTTTCATCCTCAGACAGATGGAAAGCAGAGCCCACTATTCAGACCTTAGAAGATATGTTAAGGGCTTGTGTGATTAATTTCAAAGGGAATTGGGATGATCACCTACCTCTCATTGAGTTTGCTTACAACAATAGTTACCACTCTAGCATCCAAATGACTCCTTATGAAGCTCTTTATGGGAGAAGATGCAGATCTCCTATTGGATAGTTTAAAGTTAGTGAAGCTGTGTTGATAGGACCTGATTTAGTTCATCAAGCTATGGAGAAAGTGAAAGTGATTCAAGAGAGGTTGAAAACAGTGCAGAATCGTCAGAAATCCTACACTGATATTAGGAGAAGGGAGTTAGTGTTTGAAGTAGATGATTGGGTATGTTTAATTGTTTCACCCATTAAGGGTGTCACGAGGTTTGGTAAGAAGAGGAAGCTTAGTCCCTGGTATATTGGCCCTTACAGAATATCCAAAAGGGTTGGTAATGTAGCTTACGAGTTAGAGCTACCCCAAGAGCTAGCAGCGGTTCATTCGGTATTTCATGTCTCCATGTTGAAGTAGTACAAGGGGGACCCTTCACTTATCATACCAACTGAAGATATTGGGATCAAGGATAGCCTATCTTATGAAGAGATTCCGGTTCAGATTCTAGATCGCCAAGTTTGCAAGTTGAGAACAAAAGAGGTAGCATCAGTCAAAGTTCTTTGGAGGAATCAGTTTGTTGAGAAAGCTACTTGGGAGGTTGAGGAGGACATAAAGAAGAGGTATCCACATCTCTTCGAATCCAGAGAAGCTCCAAATTAAGGTACTAATTCTATTCTTAGTAATCTTTCATTTATAAGTTAGCATGTTGAAATTGCTATGCTTGTTAGGTGTTTGAGCTGAATGTTAGATGTTACACCCTTAGCCTAGTAAGAGAAATCTCATTCGAGGAAAAATGTTCTCAGGGGGGAAATATTGTAACTTCTCACTATTTGAAAGAACTAGGAAGAGTTAAAAATTGGAAATAGTCATTTTAGGAAAGAATGGAAAAATCTGGAAATTTGGTTAAGTTATGTTAAGTATGGTTTTTCGTCAACTTCAAATGACCAAAACTCCTAGCTCAGGATGAGTTAGGTATGCTTCCAGATACCGTAGGAAATATCATTGTATTATCTTTCCAATGCCGCCAAGTTTGCACGATTCTGAGTTTGTATGAGTAAGATATGCCCATTGGAAGTTTAGTTGTCTGGATAAGGAAAGTCCAATCCGGATTTTGAAAGGGTAGTTTGGTCTTTCCCTTGCCCAATTGTTTTATTTCATTTTTGGTAATTAAGTTAGGGTCTAATCAGAATTAGATCATTTTATGCTTTTACCAAAATACAGTAGGGCTTAGAGAAAAGAGAAAAGAGGAGAGAGGAGAGAGAAGAGAGGAGAAGAAAAGTTCATAGCTCGTCAAATCCTTTGAGAATTTCGTGTGGATTTCGCCAAGGGTTAATCCCTACAAGGTATGTGAGTCTTTCATAACGTTGGGTTCATTAATCCACGCACCAAACATGTTTATTTCAGCGTGAATTCATCCTAAAAGAGTTTAAAAGTTTGATGTTCTTGATATGTATTCTTGAATTTGATGTCGTTCTTGAATTGGGCTGAGATTGAAAAGTTTCTGAGATCATTACGTCGAATTATAGAGTTTTGTGGAGTTAGGTTCTTAGGTACATTTGCTGGGTATCTGAATCTAAAAAGAATTTGGGAAAAAGAACCGAGTATGGGCGAATTGGGGCTGGAAAACGAAGAAGGAAATTAGTCGGGGAAATCTGGGCACTGGCTCCGCGTCGCAGACCTGCTCTTCAAATTTGATAAAAATCTCTTCACGTCGCGGGGAGCGGTCACGGACCGTTTTGCCTCAAAAAGTATTTTCCTGACCAAAACTTTAAATACATCTCCACGTTACGGACCAGCTTTCAGACAGTGATTTTTTTATCTCTTCTCATGTGTTTAGCTATCTAAAAACACTCCTAAACATCATGAGATCTTTCCTATCACAAATCACAATCCTTGAATCCATAATTCAATTCAAGGAAAGTTAAGAGTCAAGTTTAGAAGTTAAGAAGCAAGTCAAGAGAAGTTCATTAAACATTTTTAAAATTCTTTCACAAACGTTTTAACTTTGTTCTAATACTTAAGTTTTAAGTTAAGAAAAGAGTAGAGAGTTGAGTTCATTTCTCCAAAAGTTATAGGGAACTAAGTATTCCCAAGAATGTAAAATGTTTTCACATTTGAATAAGAAAGGGAAACACCGATTTCCAAGAGAGCTTTCAAGCTAAGTTTTGAGTAATTATCTCAAAACCAAAGAAAGAAATTTGTTTTAAATGTATGATTGATATTACACACTTAGCCTAGTAAGAGTAATCTCATTCGAGAATGAATGTTCCCAAGGGGGAGATATTGTAACATCTCGCAAATTGAAATAACTAGGAAAAAGTTAAAGAATTTGAAATAGCCATTTTTGGAAAGAATATAAAAATCTGGAAAATGGTTAAGTATGTTAAGTTGAGTTTTTTTTCAACTTCAAATGACCATAACTCCTTGCTCAGGATGAGTTAGGTGTGTTTCCAGGTATGCAGGAAAGATCTTGGAATAATCTTTCCAATGCCACCAAGTTTGCGCGATTCCGAGTTCGTATGAGTGAGATATGCCCTTTGGAATTTGGGTTGTTTGAATAAGGAAAGTCTATTCCGGATTTTTGAAGGGTAGTTTAGTCTTTTCCTTACCCATTTAATTAAATCCGTTTTTTTGTAAATTATTTGGAGTCTAAAATGAGTTAGTTCTGTTTATGCAATTAAGAAATACGCTAGGGCTTTGAGAGGAGAAAAAACAGGAGAAAGGAGAAATGAAACTCAAGATTTGTCTTTGGTTGTGGAATTCACCAAGGATTCGATCCTACAAGATATGTGAGATTCTCATAGCGTTGGGTTCATTCACCCACGCCCCAATCATGTTTGTTTCAGCGAAATTCATTTCTAGAAAGTTGAAAGTATGATGTTCTTGAATTATGTTCTTAGAGTTTGCTTTAGTTCTTGATATTTGATGGGATTGTGGAGTTCTTGATGGAATCGTGTCGATTTAAGAGTTGTTTTGAGTTAAATTCTTGTGTATATATACTGGGCATTTGAATCTATAGAGGAAATTAGAAAAAGAATTGGATTTAGGCGAATTGAGGTGAGAGTTTGAAGAAGGGAAAAGTCGAGCAGGTTTTGGCACGCAAGTCCGCGTCGCGGACTTGCTTCCCTAGTGCACAAAAATAACCTCCGCGTCGCGGTTAGGACGGGGACTCCTCTGTTTCAAAATTTAATTTCGCGATCAAATATTTAAATGCATCTTTGCGTCGCGGACTTATTCCCATACTGTGATTTCTTGATCATTTCTCATATTTAGCTATCTAAAAACACTCCTAAACATCATGAGATCTTCCCTATTAGAAATCACAATCCTTGAATCCATAGTTCAATTCAAGGAAAGTTAAGAGTCAAGTCAAGTAAAGTTAAGAGTCAATTCAAGAGAAGTTCATAAAAGTTTTCAAAAGTCTTTTACAAACGTTTTAACTTTGTTTTAAGAGTTAAGTTGTATGTTAAGCAAAGAGTAAAGAGTTGAGGTTTATGTTGGGGCCCAAAGAGAAAAGTGTGTTTTGAACAAAACGAAACCATTCTCTATAGCATCAAATTTTGTTTTACTTAATATTGTTATAAGCCTTCATCTTTGTAAGAAAATAAGCCTTAATCGTGTATGAGGAAAAAATATGGCATCATGGGGTAATAAGGAGCCTCTCGATCTCTTCAATTTGTGATTGTGGATTACTCCAACATGATCACAAAGGGTAATAATGTCATGAAAATAAAAGTGAAAATAATAAAAAATTAATTCATTTCAATACTTTTGAGGATTTTGAAGCTCCACCTAGGACAATTATTTTCTACCTGAGTTCCTACATCAAATCTCTAAATCAATCCTACGAGTCAGTTCTACGACCCGTCAAACTCTCCACAGTTCTTCCTATCAAGTCGTAGGTCCAATATTCAAAAACTTAATTTTTCAAAACTCAACTTTGGTCTACGACTTCCTTCCTACGACCCATAGGAATTCCTACAGTTCGTAGGTTGTACTCGTAGAAACTTGCTTTAGTCAATTTTTCTGCATTTTTCTTTCCTTTTGAACTTTTCAACTTCCGAGGTTTTTACATAAAAAGACTCAAACATCCTTTAAAATAACTGTATGGCAGACCTACCATTGCAACCTACGACTTGTAGGAATTCTTACAGACTATATTGGTCAACCGTAGTTGGAGTGATTGGGCCTAAAATTCATCTAACTTCGATGAGACCTTCCGACGGTCCGTATACCCAAACCGAAGAACTCAAATTTTACCCCAAAATTTCACCAAGTTTGGATTGCTTCTAAGGAACCCATCTACGGTCTGTAGAACATCCCACGACTTGTTCTGGTCAAAGGTTGATCAAGTTATTGGCACTTCAAATTTCTCAAAACTTGACCCACTTCCTATGAATGCACTCTACAATCTGTAGAAGCATCTGCGACCCGTAGAATGGATCCGTAGAACACAACCAGTAGTTAATAACTGAAATCTTTCCTTTTCCTAATTCTGAGGTGTTACATTTATTTATGTATAATTGAATATGTAAATTTTAATTTAAATAAAATAAAATTTTAATCACAATATTTGTAATAGATATTTAAAATAGGTTCTCTCTATAAAGTATTCTTAGTATTAAAAGTACATTGATACATACCATTTTTTCATAATTTGACTCTTAAAAGAGCACTTTTTTAAAAAAAAATAGTCAAACAAAATTTTCTTATCAAAAGCATTTTTCAAATGAATTAGCCAAGCACAAATAGATTTTTTTTCTAAAGCATTTTTTAGACAAGTCATTTTTAAAAAGTGTTTCTAGAAAAAAACAGTTTATAGCAGAAATCAAAATAGGATCTAGTAGCATAATATCATTTGTATTCTATTAGCAATTAATTACATAGATTTACTAGCTTTATTTCAACATATCATAAACTTATTTTTATTTTATGACACATAATATTTTTTACCAGTAATTTAAAGATACAAATTTACTAGCCTTATTTGAACTACTACAATAAATTCATCTATATCTTTTATAAAGTAATTAAAAATTACAGATTTATAAAGATTATACTAATTAATATGCTAATTTCATATCTTCTTTCAACCCCTATATAAGAGTCCAAAATGGCATAGACAATTCATACTTTCATAGCATACAAAAGTTTAATAGTGAAAAAAACATGAAGACCACTATGCTTTTTCGTTTCTCTATGACAATATTTTTCACTTTATTTGACCATTCACTAGGTATGATATTTTTATTCGATGCATATGAAATTATTTTATCAATAAGTATGTGTTCAGATATATGTTTTCATTATTCGTTTTTTTTAATCATGTCGATTTATGTGTAATCTTCTCATTATTTTGTATCAGGTGATGATACTAAATTTTGCCTAGGAACTTTTACGACTAATGATGTATGTGCTAATATTAGTTGTGGAAATCTAGCTCTATTTCACTGGCCAGCAAGTTCCATGCCTCATGATTGTGTTTGTACTGCAGCAGGAAGCAATCAAAGTCTTTGTACCTGTCAAATTCATTGTTAATTAAAGTTATGCAATAAAAATGGTTATTATTGATGTTAATTGAGTAATCATACATGTCCATTTAATGATTGAGAATAAATAAAAACAAATAGAAATCAAAAGTTCAACAATATTTTTTATATCACAACGATGAACCGTGGGAGCATCCCCTTACTATTCGTCTTCAACTACAAAATGAAGAGGCTTAGTGGTTTAATGGGGACAAACATAAAGGAAGAGAAAGTGCTAATCTTGCATGGATCTAATCTACAATTCTGAAATGCAAGGGCCATTCTCTCATTGAAGTTTACCAAAATTCAAATTGGAAGGTACATCTACAAGGCAAAAGAAGTCAGTGGAGAAGAAGAGGTCATAAATCAACAGTTACATACCTTTGACAGCTGAGAACAATAGCAATAATCACAATGAAGAATGTCTCCAGCGGCTACAACAACAAGTAAGAGAAAGAGTAGGTGGAGAAATTGGAAATTAAAGGCTCAATTAGGAGACCCAATTGTAGGGTCGTGTTTATTTTCACTTGGTCAGGTCACTTTTGGGCCGACCAGGTTCCTTTTTGTATTATTGGCCCATTTTGAATAATTAATAACATGGACAATGCGTCCAAATTTAAATAAATAAATAAAAAGAACAATATTTTTTGTAAGTGGAAAAGCTTAACTTTGAAAGTTGTGAGATCGAAAGAGCAATTAAAAGTTGAACAATATTTTTTTCCTTCAAACAAGTGTCATTATTAGAGCAATTTTGTAATTTTATCAAGCCAATGTAACATATAAAATGACACATGTAAAAACAATGTAATAATAAATTATATAAATCATTATTATCACATATATTTACTTGCCTTTTGCATCTTCAAATTAAAATAGATAGATGAAGTTGATTGTTCAAGAAAGTCATTAGGTGCCCAGTTAAATTACCAATAAATTATATCATTTTTTAGAGTAAATAATCAACATAAAATTTTAGATCAATATACATTCTATAGGTATAATAACTGCGCTATTTATTTAACAACTTCGAGAGATAAATTTTGTTATTTAATTGCTTATTTTTTTGTCGCTAACACCATTAAAGTTACAATTTTAAAAGGTAAGTTCATTTTCTTCTTTTTATCTACTAAAAATAGAAATTAGCGACGAACAAATTATGTAGTTAAAAAACAAATTATTTCTCATATTTATCAATTAATTAATAAGATATTATAAGTCACAAGATATTTAGTGACAAATTAGCAATGAAGTTTGTAACTAATATCATCTTATTTTTCTATTAGTATTAATATCTAATATAGTGGTAGGTGGAAAGTAATTTTCACCCTTGAATAAAAGTTTGGGGTTCGAGCTTTGAGGATTAAATAACATCTGGTAGGGGCGTTTTACCCCCAAAATGATACTTTCCGACTCAAATCTACATTAGTTGGATGGAAAATGGGTATCAAACACAGTGTGACAAAAAATAAAACAAAAAAATTCCTATAACTATCCACAAAATTATATTATATTTTACTTTTCAATGTTCGATTAAATGGCTCTCCTATTAATAATGTTTCAACCCGATTATGAATTTTAGATTTAACATTTTTTTTTGTTATCCATGAATATGTAGAAGTTATATTTACCATTTGGAACTTATTTGAGAGGTTTATGTTGGGGCCCAAAGGGATGAGTATATTTTGAACAATAAAAAAACCATTCTTGATAGTATCGGATTTTGTTTTTCTTAATGTTGGTATCAAATTTTGTATTTGTAAGAGAATAAGTCGTAATCGTGTATGAGGAAAAAATATGGCATCATGGTGTAATAAGGAGCCTCACGATCTCTTTAATTTGTGATCGTAGATGACCCCATCAGGATCACAAAGGGTAATAATTTCATTAAAATGAATAGTGAAAATAAAAAAAAATTAATTCATTTCAAGATTTTTGAGGATTTTGAAGCTCCACCTAGGACAATTATTTTCTGCTTGAGTTCCTACGTCAAATCTCTAAATCAATCCTACGAGTCAGTCCTACAACCCATCAAACTGTCTACAGTTCGTCCTATTATGTCGTAGGTCAAATATTCAAAAACTTAACTTTCCAAAACTCAACTTTGGTCTATGACTTCCTTCCTATGACCCATAGGAGTTCCTACGGTTCGTAGGTTGGACTCGTAGAAACTTGCTTTAGTCAATTTTTTTGTATTATCTTTCCTTTTAGACTTTCCAACTTCCGAGGTTTTTACAGAAAAAAGAGACCCAAAGACCCTTTAAAATAATTGTATGGCATACCTACAATTGCAACCTATGGCTTGTAGGAATTCTTACTGACTATACTGGTCAACCGTAGGTTGACTGACTGGGGCCTAAAATTCATCTAACTTCGATGAGACCTTTCGACGGTCCGTATACCCAAACCGCAGAATTCAACTTTTACCCTAAAATTTCACCAAGTCTAGATTTGTCACGACCCAGACCATCGTGATTGGCACCCACACTAACCCTCCGGTGGGAGAACCACTACTACAACCCAAACCAAGCAACTAAACCAAAATTCTAAAGCATTTATGTAACGAAAGAAAGTTAAATACTAAGGAAAGAAATAGAGTTCCCATAAACTCTAACAAAAGTCTAATAATAATAAACTAATATTGCAGAAGTAATGCCTAGAACCTGAAGGTTAATGTACCAAAACATCTAAAGTTCAACAAGTCTAAACAAGAAGGAATACAACCCTAAACTAATGAACTAATACTAAATAGAACAAGCCTAAGTCCGAAATGGTGGACATAGACGAAAGATAACTCATGGCAGCCTGAAAGAATTGGCTCACTCTTGAAATCGAACGATCACTGATCTTCTAAGCGAGGTCTGTCAATAGCTGCCGGAAAATGCCCTGTACTCAACAAAAATAAGAGCAAGTGTAGTATCAGTACACAATCACAGTGCACTGGTAGGATCACGCAGCTATCCCACTAAATGTAACATACATAAATCAATACAACAATATAATCACATGCATATATCGAGCATATACAATATCATCAACATTTACGAACAACAAACTATTTTACATTCTCAAGATACACAATTACGACAAGTCATTGGTCCTCTCATGGAACCCAAACCCAAATAGTTACCATACCAAAACATGTTACCCGATCCAATGCTTATGCCGGAACGTGGCAACCGATCCCAATTAGTTATGCTGAAACGTGGCAACCGATCCATTCAACACACCACAATCACAAGTATCTTCTCAAGTTCATACAAACAAGTCATGATTCATGGCATTCATCATTCATCTATCTCATTTAAATTTAGTGTGATCGATAATGCAACATTCGCATACATGCAAGTATTATAATGAAGCAAGAACAAACATACATCACACAAACATATAATCACAACCATCACCTACCTCGGAACAAACTTGAAACCCTAAAAAACTTGTTCCTTCCCTTTTCAGATTCGTTCCACTTGTTCTTGGTCTACAAACAATCAATATAATACGGGAATCAATAAACAATCACTAATTACTCAGATTACTAACAATTCTAACAACCCTAGATCATACCCATAATCCCAAGTGTCCAAATTAGGGTTGTTTCCACCATAGAATCTAGATCAAACCCCTCTTCCATTGATAATTACCCATTCTATTACGTTCTACGGATCGAAAAATGGATTAGGGGAGTGAAAAGCTTACATTTAGCCTCAAGAATGGTGAAAAATGAGTAGGAGTTGCTTGGGGTTCGTTCCTTAGCTTTAAAAGTCGAAAAGTGCATAATAAGGTCGTTAGGGGTTTATTAACGACCTTAAGTCACGTTGAGCCCGCCATAGCGGCCCTCACCCCGTTGTAGCTACCCCGCCAGAGCGGTAGAAACCCCTACCAAGGCGGCTTTCACGAACCAGTGAGCTATTTTAATAATTCTAAAATCCCAATTTCACAAAACAACTCTAAACCACGACGCTCAGAAAATACCCTTTCACGCTAAGATTGATTCCGGGAGTTCTACTCGCCCGAATTCAATTCCATAAAGTCGTACAGATTCCTTAGCGAGTTATCTAACTACTCATGTAATCAAAATCATAGTTAAGTCACCCGATTGTTACCAGATTTCCCTACACCTTAATAACTCCAATTTCATCCAAATCTGGACTAGGTTGGGCAATCCAAATACTATGGAAAAAAAATTCAGCCCCAAATTTTCCCCCGTTGGCATTTCTATAACGACGGGAACAGGTCGTTACAATAGATACCAATTTACCCATCACTCATCCCCGAGTGATAATCTTACGAAAAATAGGCTAAGGAAGGAATGAAGTAGTACCTGAATCGACGAACAATTGGGGATACGTGTCTCGCATGTCCCTTTCGATTTCCCAAGTAGCTTCCTCAACTGAACAATGCTTCCATTGAACCTTCACAGACTTAATATCCTTGGTCCTCAACTTACGCACATCACGATCAAAAATTGCAATCTGTTCCTCCTCATATTGGAGGTCCTTGTCTAACACAATTGAGTCTCACTTAATGATATAATCATCATCACCATGATATCTCTTCAACATGGACACATGAAATTCGAGATGAATCCCCGATAGGTTAGGAGGTAAATCGAATATATACGCTATCGGTCCTACACATTCAAGAACCTCAAAGGGACCAATGTATCGCGGACTTAGCTTACCCTTCTTGCCGAATCTCATCACCCATTTCATGGGTAATACTCTGAGAAGAATATTCTCACTGGTTTGAAACTCCATGTCTCTTACCTTATGATCCGCATACCTCTTTTGTCTACTCTGGGTTGCTAAAAGCTTAGCTTGAATACTCCTCACCTTATCTTGAGCATCCTTCACTAAATGAACCCCCAAAGGTTTCACATCCCTAGCCCAAACCATCCTATGGGTGATCTACATCCCCTCCCATGGAGTGCCTCAAATGGTGCCATATGTATGCTTGAGTGATAACTATTATTATCGGAGAATTCACACAAAGGTAGGAGCTTATCCCAATGCCCTCCAAAGTCAATCACACATGCCCTCAACATGTCTTCTAACACTTGAATAGTCCTCTCTGACTGTCCATCTGTCTGTGGATGGAAGGTTGTACTAAAAGTGAGTTGTGTGCCCAATTCATCATGCAATTTCCTCCAAAACTTGGATGTGAATTGAGTACCACGGTCTGAGATGATAGAGAGGGGCAACCCATGCAACATCACTATCTCTTTCACATACACCTTAGTCAATTGTTCAGCATTATAATCTATTTTTACCAGAATAAAGTGGGCTGACTTAGTCAATCTATCAACCACTACCCAAATAGAATCAAACATCCCAAAGTCTTGGGAAGACCAACCACGAAATCCATGGCTATCCTTTCTCACTTCCATTCCAGAATTGGCATTGTTTGAAGTAAACCGGCAGGTCTTTGATGCTCATACTTCACTTGTTGACAATTTTGACACTTCGCCACAAACTCCGCTATATCCTTCTTCATGCCCGGCCACCAATAAATTCGTTTCAAATCTTACATCTTGGTCACACCCGGATGAATAGAATATCGCAAACCATGAGACTCTGCGAACAATTTCTCAATCAAGTCATCTACTCTAGGAACGTATATTCTCCCCTTGAAATTGAGCACACCATTCGTATCAAGAGTGGTCTCTTGTGCCTTACCAATCACAGTCTTCATTCTAAGTTCCTCCAAATTTTCATCCTCGCATTGTTTAGCCTTGATCTCCTCAATGAATGTGGCCCTTACTTCAATACTAGCTAAACCCCCACCCCTTTCTGGGATGCCCAACTACATGAACTTGGACTCTAAGGTCTGAATTTCCTTGGCCAAAGTTCGCTTGGATACACTCAAGCAAGATAAACTACCCATACTCACCGCTTTTTGACACAAAGCGTCTGCCACCACATTAGCCTTGCCCAAATGGTGACATCATAATCTTTAAGTAACTCCATCCACGTTCGTTGTCTCAAATTTAGATCCTTTTGAGTGAACACATGCTGCAAACTACAATGATTAGTAAATACCTCACATTTAACCCCATAGAGGTAATGTCGCTACATCTTAAGAGCAAACACTACCACTGCCAACTCTAAATCATGTGTTGGATAATTCCTCTCATGCACCTTCAATTGACGCGAGGCATAAGCTATAATATTCTTATCCTACATCAACACAGCACCCAAACCAGAATGTGAAGCATCACAATAAACAATAAAATCTTTACCTTCCACCGATAATGCTAGGATAGGTGCGGTGGTCAAGAGAGTCTTGAGCTTTTGAAAGCTCTCCTCGCATTTTTCAGTCTATTCAAATGGTATCTCCTTTTTGGCCAAATTAGTCAAGTGAGTGGCAATAGAAGCAAAGTTCTTCACGAATCGACGATAGTAGCTAGCGAGCTCCACAAAACTCCTAACTTCCGTCACGGAACTAGGCCGAACCTAATTCTTAACCGCCTCAATCTTGATCCCAAGTATCCAAATTAGAGTTGTTTCCACCATAGAATCTAGATCAAAACCCTCTCCCATCAATAATTGCCCATTCTATTACGTTCTACGGATCAAAAAAAAGGATTCGGGGATTGAAAAACTTACCTTTAGCCTCAAGAATGGTTAAAAACAAGTAGGAGTCGCATGGGGTTTGTTCCTTAGCTCTAAAAGTTGAAAAGTGCATAATAAGGTCGTTTAGGGGTTTATTAAGGACCTTAAGTCGCGTCGAGCCCGCCACAGTGGCCCTCACCCCGCTGTAGCAGCCCCGCCAGAGCGGCAAAAACCCCCACCAAGGCGGCTTGCACGAACCAGTGTGCTATTTTAATAATTCCAAAATCCTCATTTCAAAAGACACCTCTAACCTATGACGCTCAGAAAATACCCTCTAAGATCGATTTCGGGAGTTCTACAAGCCCGAATTCAATTTTGTAAAGTCGTATGGATTTCTTAGCGAGTTATCAAAATACTCATGTAACCAAAATCATAATAAACTCACCCGATTGTTACCAGATTTCCCTACACTTTAAAGACTCCGATTTCATCCAAATCTGGACTAGGTTGGGAAATTAAATACTACAAAAAAGTTTTTCAGCCCCAAATTTTCTCCCGTTAGAATTTCAATAACGACGAAAACAAGTAGTTACAAGATTACTTCTACGGAACCCATCTACGGTCTGTTAAACATCCAACGACCTGTTCTGGTCAAATGTTGATCAAGTTATTGGGACTTCAAATTTCCCAAAACTTGACCCACTTCCTACGGATGAACTCTACGGTCTGTAGAAGCATCTACGACCCGTAGAATGGATCCGTAGAACACAACCAATAGCTAATAAGTGAAATCTTTCTTTTTCCAAATTTCAAGGTGTTACATTTATTTATGTATAATATTGATTCAAAAATTGAATATGTAAATTTTAATTTAATTAAAATAAAATTTTAATCACAATATTTGTAATAGATATTTAAAATAGTTTTTCTCTATAAAATAATCTTGGTATTAAAAGTACATTGATACTTAACATTTTTTATAATTTGACTATTAATAGCACTTTTTAGAAAAAGATTAGTCGAACAAAATTTTCTTATCAGAAGCATTATCAAATGAATTAGCCAAATACAAATAATTATTTTCTAAAGCATTTTTAAAAAAAGTGTTTCTAGAAATAAACACTTTTTAGCATAAACCGAAATAGGCTCTAACAACATAATATCATTTGTATTCTATAAGCAATTAATTACATAGATTTACTAACTTTATTTTAACATATCATAAGCTTATTTGTATTTTATGACAAGTAATATTTTATGACCAGTAATTTAAAGATACAAATTTACTAGCCTTATTTGAACTAGTACCATAAATGCATTTATATCTTTTATAAAGTATTTTAAAAATTACAGGTTTATAAAGATTATACTAATTAATATCATAATTTCATATCTTCCTTCAGCCCCTATATAAGAGTCCTAAATGGCATCAACAATTCATACTTTCATAGCATACAAAAGTTCAGAAGTGAAAAAAACATGAAGAGTTTCACTATGCTTTTTCTTTTCCTTATGACAATATTTTTCACTTTGTTTGACCATTCACTAGGTATGATTTTTTTTTATTCGATGTATATGAAATTATTTTATCTATAAGTATGTCTTCAGATATATGTTTTCATTATTTATTTTTTTAATCATGTCGATTTATGTGTAATCTTCTCATTATATTGTATCAGGTGATGATACTAAATTTTGCCCAGGAACTTTTACAACTAGTGATGTATGTGCTAATATTAGTTGTGGAAATCTAGCTCTATTTCACTGGCCAGCAAGTTCGATGCCTCATGATTGTGTTTGTACTGCAGCAGGAAGCAATCAAAGTCTTTGTACCTGTCAAATTCGTTGTTAAACAAAATTATGCAATAAAGTTGTTATTATTGATGTTAATTGAGTAATCATACATGTCCATTTAATGATTGAGAATAAATAAAAACAAATAGAAATCAAAATTTGAACAATATTTTTTAAAAGTGAAAAAGCTTAACTTTAAAAGTTGTGAGATCAAAATAGCAATTAAAAGTTGAACAATATTTTTTCCCTTCAAACAAGCGTCATTAATCGAGCAATTTTGTAATTTTATCAAACCAATGTAACATATAAAATGACTCATGTCAAAACAATGTAATAATAAATTATATAAATCATTATTATCACATATATTTACTTGCCTTTTGCATCTTCAAAATTTCAACAGATAGATGAAGTTGATTGTTCAAGAAAGTCATTAGGTGCCCACTTAAATGACCAATAAATTATATCATTTTTTAGAGTAAATAATCAACTTAAAATCTTAGATCAATATACAATCCATAGGTATATTCATTGAGAAATTTATTTAACAACTTTGAGAGATAAATTTTGTTATTTAACCGCATGTTTTTTTGTCTCTAACACCATAAAAGTTACAATTTCAAAAGGTAAGTTCATTTCCTTATTTTTATCTACTAAAAATAGAAATTAGCAACGAACAAATTATGTAGTTAAACAAAAAAATTTATTTCTCATATTTATCGATTATTAATAAGATATTATAAGTCACAAGATATTTAGTGACAGATTAGCGATGAATTTTGTAACTAATTTCATTTTATTTTTCTATCAGTATTAATATCTAATATAGTGGTAGGAGGAAAGTAATTTTTCATCCTTGAATAAAAGTTTGGGGTTTGGGCTTTGAAGATTAAATAACATTTGGTAGGGGCGTTTTACCCCCAAAATGATACTTTCCGACTCAAATCTACATTAGTTGGATAGAAAATGGGTATCAAACATAGTGTGAAAAAAAATAAAAACAAAAAAACTTCATATAACTCTCCACAAAATTATATTTTATTTTACTGTTCAATGTTCGATTAAATGGCATCCCCTATTAAAAATGTTTTAACCCGATTATGAATTTTATATTTAATATTCTTTTTTTGTTATCTATGAATATGTAGAAGTTATATTTACCATTTGGAACTTATTTGAGACGTTTATATTGGGGCTCAAAGGGATGAGTGTGTTTTGAACAAAAAAAAACATTCTCTATAGCATCAGATTTTCTTTTTCTTAATGTTGTTATAAGACTTCATCTTTGTAAGAGAATAAGTCATAATCGTGTATGAGGAAAAAATATGGTTGTAACACTCCAGAAAAATATTTGAACTAACAGTCGAACTGTTCTTTGTAGTGAGTGAGATTTTACCAAGGAATTAAAAATTTTCTAAAATGTTAAGGTCACTAGATGTAGCACCTAGAGTTCCAAAAAGAACTAAATTGGAAATAGCAAAATCTGAATTTTTTCAAGTTATGCTTATGTTATGAGTTTTGGGTCAACTTCAAATGATCATAACTCTCATTACAGAATGATTTAGGTGTTCCATATGATAGAAAATGAAAGGTCTTTGAATTATCTTTCCAACGCCACCGAGTTTGCTAAGTTTCGAGTTCGGATGAGTGAGATATTCCCTATTGAAGTTAAGGAAAGTTACCCGAAAATATTGAGGGGTATTTTGGTCTTTTCCTTAACAAATCAGATTTAATTCATTTTTAGTAAGTTTTTAAGGGTATAATCCTGTTAGGTTCAATTTTACAATCCTAATATACGCCTAGTGTTTTAGTTGAGAATTCAAGAAGGGAAGAGAGGAGAAAAGAGGAAAGGATCAAGGCATTCGTCGAGGTTCTTGAGTTTTAAATAGAGTTTTGATGAAGTAAGTATGAGAATGAGAAGATCTGTAAACATGAGTTCCATATTTTTATGTATACCCTCGAGTCGAGTCGTTCATTCCCATAAATTCTGCAAGAATTTCATACATTAAGCATCTTTGAGAGGAGTAGTATCTTCGAGTTCTAAGTTTTTTAGCACTGAGTTCATAATCCTTTTGAGATTATACTCCTTCTTATGGGACTACTACATGTTATCCATGAAGCCCTTGAGTTGAGTTGTTCATGCCCATAATTTTGCATGAATGATACGCTCAAATTACACCTCCCTAAAGAAGCATAAGCGATCGTTATCAAGTAAGGAACCCAACTAGTAGGTTGGGGTCGATCCCACGAGGAAAATGGTTTAGACTTCACTTTAACCAACAATTATGTCCGTTTAGTCAACTTACTTCCAGAAACAAGTAATTAAAAAGGAGGGGATTTGTGAAACAAATTGTAAGAAGTCAGTAAGTAATCAGTAAACAAAAGTCAATTTTAGTTGTTATCAAGATGAGAGAATTAACTACGGTATATGTGTTCCCCACAAGCTCATAACACAGTACTCCTAGTAATAGCAATCATTTCCTAGTGTACTACATGCAAAGTGATAAGTTAGGTATCTCTAAATCCTTGGTCCAGCATCTAGAGAATTTCACCACGCACCTTGGTCCGGCTACGTGTGTATAACTTACTAACCCTTACCTTTACCTTATATTAGACATCACATCGATGTTTGGCTTAGTTATTACTTTGCACCAAGTGACACTAGCCTATTAGATAGTATCACACTAAATCTATGTTGATAATTCTTTTCTTGTTGATTACCTCCTTGGTCCAGCAACTAGCAACAAGGCGAGTTCTAACGCGTGCACTCGTTAAAAAGACTTCTAAACGAAAGAATTATCAATGCATGCAACATCACTATTCAAGAATTGCTTAGTTACTATTCATACTTTGTTAATCGCTCATGGTTCCCACAACCCTAGTTGTGAAGTTTAGTTACCCATAATCATATGAACACAATTCATTATTTTAAATGAAAGAATTATGAACTTACGTAAGAAGAACAATAAACCCAGAAATTCAACTTGAATTGCAACACCAAAATCTTCAAAACGAACTTAGGAAATTAAGAATTGTTAAAGTTGCAAGTTAATCTCACAAGTCAATAACTAGAATAAAAGTTATAAAGTACAACCCCCAAAAACGAGGTTTGCATGCCCTATTTATAGAAAACAAGTCTTATATTAAAAATGGAAACAAAATAAGGAAAGTTTGTTCAGGCATGCGTCTTCATTCCACGAGACTGACTCACGGACCTTCAATGGATCTATGGTCTGTGAGTCCCTTTCGTCAGCCAGGACTTAGAAAATATTTCAGCTTCCCAAAAATCAACTTCTCTGAAGCAAACGACAAAACTCTAATACGGACCGTAGATCGATCTACAGTCTGTCAATCCCTCTCTGTAGCTCCACACTTAGAATCTTCAAACAACAGGTACTGGAACCCTCGTAGTATCATTCTACGGATCAACAGTACGGTCCGTAGATCAATCTACGGATCGTCAATGGCCACCGTGGTTCCACACTCAGATTTCCCTGATTTGCCTTTCATGCTTGCCTGTTGATCTATGGTCACCATCTACGGAGCGTCAATGGGTCTACGGTCTGTAGATCACCTCCGTAGATGCCTTGTTTTGCATTTCTTTCAGTTGTCTCTTAACTTCCGCGCCTAAACTTCTCTCCTGCAAAACATGATAAAAACATATAAAAAACAATACAAAAAGGCCCTAGACATACACAACTCTTAAGTGAAATGTATTAGAAATACCGTAAACTCACGGTATATCAACACCCTCAACTTAAATTCGTTGTTTGTCCTCAAGCGACGCCTAAGACTCTAAATGACACTTGTATAGAAATAAGCAATTTAAGCACAAGCAATCACACGGCTCTCTATCCCAACTCTCTTTTCGAGTGCAAAATTTGTTCTCTTAGACTCGACAAGCTAATTCATGCGGATCAAAATATGACAAAGATCGACCAACCCACACATAACATACACTGTTTCACTATCACCAACGTCTCAACTTTCTGACAATGTAACTAGTGCCATTGCTTCAAACGAAATCCCCTTTTTGAATATGACTTTGAGTATAAGGATTCATTCAACACTCACACTCAGAAATAACTTCAAGTACAGTTAGTGCTCAGTACCATAGGCTTGCCCTTATTTTCACTGCTTAGACTCTCCAAACTAGAATCTAGGATCACTATAGGACTTTCTTGGCTTGTAACATAGGCTCAAGGTCAGGTATGGTACATTTTGTTACTTCTTAGTGACTTTCTGCCCTCCTTGACATTACACTAGGCTTTCAACCTCTTTTTGCCCTATTTTTGACATCCTACCATTTTACCTTCTTTCCCTTGATTTTCTTCAACCATGGATGTGAATTTAGACTTTGTAGCTCTTTATTTTTATTTTTTTATTTTTTTATTCTTTTCTTTAGTTTTCAACAAGTCACGTCCTTTCCTCTCTTTTTCTTTTTCTCTTTTTCAACATCAAACTCTTTTCATACCCATTTTTCTTTCGATTTCTCTCTTTCACAGCCACCTTCAACTTATGGGTTTTCCATTGGTTGAGGTGCACAATACCCGATGTCAGATCAGGGCCAAGATTGAAGTTGCCTTTTACATTAGCCACCCTCAACTTGGGCTTTTGGCCTAAGTCGAGGTGCACATGTCCAAGGAGGGACCGGGGCTAACATAGTAGTTTATGGGAAGATGAGTTAGAGGTTTAAAAAGAAATGGTTTAATTTAGGCTCAAAGCATTTGGATCAAAGGGAGCATTTAGTTCCTTTGGTTGGATTCTCTTTTAGGCAATTTGTGGACTTATCATAACAAGGGCCTATGATCACTTCCTAGCCTCTAGAGTAGATTGTCTTAGCAGGACTAACCGGGCAAGTTCTAGATTGACACAAAACAGTTTGAACAATCAACTATTCTCACACACTCTTGGCATGTAGTTTCATTATCAGATTATCATATTACCCAGTTCAAGTTTTAGCTTAAGTCATGCCATCAAGTTGATTCATTATCATGTCATACTCAGAGCCAACACATTTAACTTATCTTAGCCTACAAATCTAGCACACATCACAAAATTTAGACGGGTATCATTTTTCATAAGCCATCATGCTTCATTATTTTTCATGCTTCTACACATACGATCCTAACACATGTCGGTTCAACAGAAATTAAACAGTCTCTTAGGGAAAAAGAACACAGGTAAGAAAACCCCAAGAGAGGATTATGAGTTCGGTTACTCAGATTTCACCCTATCACTCACAATCCATTTACCCCACCCCTAACAAAGAACGGTACAATTGTCCCCAATGCACATAAAAACAGTAAAAAGTAATGGATTTTGGTGAAGCAAACTTGAGGCATATAGCACCGACGAACCATCAACAAGCGGGTGGGTCTGGTTTCCCGAAGCCCGCTAAATCAACACTCGGGTCACCCTCAGTAGTGCCCGCATCAACAAGGACAACAACATCAGTAGTGCTATCTGCGACTCTAACTGCACCATCAGTGGTGCTCACATCAATCGCCACAGTAGGCAAAACCTCAGACACGTGCATAGAACTCGACACCCCAGCAACCATCTCACGGGCCCTCTGTTGCCTCAGCTACTCATCTATTATTGAGGTTTTCTGTGCCTTCTTCTTCTGCCTGCGCTGCCTTTTGCTAGCCTTTTTCTCCTCTGTGAGATCAATTTTGTGACTAGATTGGTGCCTCTTACCGCGGGCATGTGCATTCTCGGGCTGCACATCGGCATCATCTCCACTGAATAGTGCACCCAGAATTGTATCATCGCCTAACGCAAAGGATGCAGCATGTGGCTCAACAGCTGGTGTGGCTAGGATGGCGTCAACATCGGCCCGGAGATTAGCTAGCTCGGTCCGAAAAGAGGATATATCAGTAGTAGGAGCTAGCCTCTCTAGAACTCTCAACTCGAAGGCATCGAGCCGCTTATGAACTGCTTGGACCTTTTGGTCCATTTTTGCCTCCATTCTTGTTTCTAATCTCTCTTCGAACTCAACAATCAACTTCTGCATCCATGACTTAATATGGTGCAGCAGGGTGGCCATTTGGGCCTCTAACTGCTGGACTCGGGCCAGTGGTATAACATTGGCTCCCAAAGGCGGGGTGGATCTAAATGAGCTGGGGGACTGACTAGTGGCCTGAAAAGAGGAGGCAGGGGCATCATCAGTGTGGGCTGGAGGGACAGACTCATCACTATGCATCTGCTCCATAGCATCTACTAAATCAGTACCCAATGGCATATCGATCTGTGGCCCTCTGCGAGGAGCAGCCACATTTGCCTCCTCCCGGATCAGGCCAATATCTAAGGTCCCCGTTGGGTGGATCAACCTATCACAATGCTAGAGCGACACTCCAGAGTCCCTGCACAATTGAAAAATCAAACATGGAAAGGGGTAAGTAGTGGAGGTCTTGAACTCCCTCTCATGAATCTCTGCCAATAGCATGCGGGCAAAGTCAATCTTCAATCCTGCTACTAATGTTGCAACCATGATGGCTCTGTCCCATGTGAGTTGGTTGTCAGCTTTTGTAGGAGACACCCTGTTCCGTACCAACAACCAAAAAAACTTGGCCACCAAAGTCAAGGTGGCCTTCTGAATGCCCAAATGTGGTGAACTAACCCACTCCACACGCTCTCTATCTGCAGCTATGTGCCTAGCCAACCACAGTAAGACAGCCTCCCTCTGCTCGACATTACGCGTGAAGGCTTCACTCCTCACAACATCCCATCTGTATTCAAATCCAGCCATGTTGAGGGTCCAAGTATGATCAGGATCAGGGCCATAGAGGAATCGGCTGATGGTGGTATGTGAGATGTCTACTGGAAAACCTCGGACCATAGTAGAAGTAATAGGGTTCTAGGTTGTGGGCTTGGACCTCTTGTCAATCGAACCTCGGAGAGTGGCAGCATGGGAGGCATAGAACTCCCGCACAATCTCTTCGCTATAGGTCCCAAGGCCTCGAGCCATCCAGTTACACTTGTGAAGTTTAAAAAGTCGGTGGATGTCGAGGACAGTGTGCAAGCTCCCCGTGAGGACTCTGCGCTCCTCTATAATAAGTCGAGCCATCTTCTCTTTGTCATTCTTCATCTTGACATCCCGATAAATTTGCCATTGGCCCTAAACACACCATCTATTTGGCTCGCCAGCCACTGGAGTAGGTTCATCATTCCGTGGTGCTGGTACTGATTCTGAGCTAGTGGCCTCATCGGACGAGGCTACTTGTTTATTATCATCGGAACCTGTGGCTGATTTAGCAATGGACCCTGAAGCCTGGGCAAACTCGGACCCTGAAGCATAGGCAGACTCGGACCCTGAAGCATGGCTAGACTTAGAGCCGGACATAGACCCATTCTCTGAACTAGAAGTAGCCCTAGCTGGTGACCCGATCAGTATGTGTTCCTCATCAGACTGGGAGACAGTGACTACGTCGGAAATCACCTTCTGGGGTGCCTCTGGTGACTCAGGGTACACTGGGAGAGGTCTTTGTGTTGGGAGAAACGTATGTCGGATCCGTCTCCACATCATTATCTTTGTCAATTAACCTAACGCTAGGGGTAATAGATTTTGACTTGCCCATTTTTGTGTAGGTGACTAGCTTACTAACTGACAACACACTCGAAATAATTGTAGAACTAAAAACTAACACCAACAAAGACTAAAAAAAAAATCAGACAGTGGCTACAATGGTCATCTACGATGGAGATCTACGATCCGTAGACTGATCTACAGTTCGTGAATCCCTTCTGTGGATCAGAGGACCAATAATATTGGTCGCAGAGGGAAACCACGGATGTACAGAACGATCCGTAGATTGATCTATAGACTGTAGTCCACATCTGTGGTTTCACACTTGGTGAAATTTTCAAGTGCTTCCATCCACGGACCTTATCTATGGTTTGTAGATTGATCTACGGTCCATGGACAGTGACTCGTTGATGGGATCTGTGCCAGGTTTTAGACATACTTTACTTTCAATCTCACATGTTTGACCATTTTCAAGAGGGTCCTAGTCTAATCATGCACTTCAACACTTAATCAAGCTAATTTGTCATTCTCAGGATTCCGTTTAATCATTTTAACAAGTATTT
Source organism: Solanum lignicaule (assembly GCA_029582545.1). Lineage (NCBI taxonomy): Eukaryota > Viridiplantae > Streptophyta > Magnoliopsida > Solanales > Solanaceae > Solanum > Solanum lignicaule. The sequence continues at coordinate 32,368 of JAJOOF010002058.1, forward strand.
AAGACAAGCTTTGGAACCCTAAGTCGAAACTTACATTTAGACTTATAATCTCATACAACAAGGCAACACAATTACTATCTATCGTTCCAAGGGTATTGTAACTTCCAATTTTAGCATACAATTTCATCTAACAATTACCCAAGGTCAAGACCGAATCCTTGACTTTCTATAATCTATCAATGAATCAAAATTCAAAGTGAGGAGAAAGTATATTACCTTACAGCAATGGGAATGGGGTGATTGTGTGATGACAGATGCTTTCAAGACCAAAAAACCACCTCTTCGTTACTAACCCAAACACCGGACCCTTTTGTGGAATATGGAATGAGTAGTATTCTGAATGGAAAGGAATCGTGGGAATTATGGGGGAATGGAAGGGATGATTTTATGGGGGAGTTATGGAGTGATTTAGAAGAGTTGAAGTGTTTGAAACGGTTGGAGAGTGAATGGAGGAAAGTGGAAATGATTTCAAATTAGGGGAATTTTAAATAGGGGGTTTCGAGTCGGGTCAAACAGAATTAGGGTTTGGATCCACGAGACCCCGTCTACGGTCCATGGATAAATTTACGGTCCGTCGATTGGGACCGTAAATGACATTCTAACTTCAAAAATATCAGAACTTACCTAAGATCTACGGACACTATTGACGATTCGTGGACTAAACCACGGATCGTCAATGGGGTCCGTAGACCGCTGCACCAGACCTTTTTCCTAAAGATTCTGTTTTTCACCCCTGCACATGTAGCAACCATTAGCACGTTCTTTTTACATTTTCTAGACACTTTTTAGACACGGACCCTATGCTATGTCTAGCCAACACTAAAACAAAAGTAAAACAACTATCTAAAAGAGTACAGAGAAGCAACTAAACAAAGAAAATTACTAAACGGAAAACAAAAACCTATTGTCGGCTAGATTTTACATCTTGGGTTGCCTCACAAGCAGCGCTTGATTTAACATCGCGACAAGACGCAGGCCTCTTGATTACTCAAACTTCATCAAGATGATAAGCTTCAACAACTTTTTGCACACTTTCTGCGTTTCCCAGATAGATCTTGATCCTTTGCCCGTTAACCATGAACCTTGTTCCTTCACTGTTCTCAAGCTCAACCGCTCCATGGGGAAGCACTTTTGTGAGCAAACATGGCCCGGTTCATTGAGATTTGAGTTTGCCCGGAAACAAGCGCAGCCTAAACTTGAATAGAACCACAAGATCACCCACAACAAATTCTCGCTTTCATAAGCTTTTAGGGGAAACTCATCAAGCATATTCAAGTCATTCATTCTTTGATTAGACGCAGCGCTCTAATCCAAATTTAGCTTCTTCATCGCCCACAAAGCCTTATGCTCTAGCTCTACCGGTAAATGGCAAGACTTCCCATATAAAAGTTGGTAAGGAGACATACCTATGGGGTTCTTGTATGCAGTGTGATAGGCCCATAGAGCATCATCAAGCTTCCTTGACCAATCCGTTCTATTAGCATTCACAGTCTTCACCAAAATCTGTTTGATCTCTCTGTTGGACACTTCAACTTGCCCGCTAGTCTGTGGATGGTAAGGAGTGGCTACATTGTGGCGGACACCATACTTCTCAAGTAGTGCCTTGAACAACTTATTACAAAAGTGGGAGCCTTCATCACTGGTAATCACCCTCGATGTACCAAATTTGGAGAAGATATTCTTTTTCAAAAATGTGGTGACACTTTTACCTTCATTGTTAGGTAGCGCAACTGTTTCCACCCACTTCGATACATAATCAACCGCAACAAGAATATACTTCATCCCATGTGAAATCACAAATGGACCCATAAAATCAATGCCCCGTACATCAAATAACTCTATCACCAATATAGGATTCATAGGAAGCTCTTTCCTCTTTGAAATCCCTCCTTCACTTTGGCAACGATCACAAGACTTGGCGAAATCATGAGCATCTTTGGTGGATGGTAAGCCAGTAGTACCTATGCTGCAAAATCTTATGCGCAGTCCGAATACCACTATGATGCCCACCAATAGGCGATGAATGGCATGCTTCAAGTACACTCAACATATCAACCTCGAGCACACAGCGACAAATAATCACATCAGCACAACTATGATACTAGTAAGGCTCATCCCAAAATAATTTCTTCACATCATGCATAAAATTTTTCCTTTGGTGAGAAGACAAGTCCGGGGGCACCAAATCGCTTGCCAAATAATTAGCAAAATCTGCGAACCAAGGAATCAGATCATGAGAAGCAGCCAATACCTGTTCATCTAGAAAAGTATCATTAATTTCAACCCTATCACCAAGCTTAAGCATAGCCTATTCCTCTAATCTAGACAAGTGATCGGCAACTTGATTTTCGGTCCCCTTTCTATCTTTTACCACAAAATCAAACTCTTGCAGCAACAATACCCATCTAATCAGCCTTGGTTTTGCATCCTTCTTCACCATCAAATACCTCAATGCAGAATGGTCAGTATGCAATATGACCTTAGTACCAAGCAGGTAGGATCAAAATTTTTCGAATGCAAAAACCACCGCAAGAGTCTCTTGTTCAGTCACAGTATAATTCTTCTGGGCCACATTTAGAGCGTTGATAGCATAGTAAATAGGATGGAGAATTTTCTCTCGCCTTTGTCTCAATACTACACAAAGTGCCAGTCTACTCGCATCGCACATTACCTCAAACGGTTATCCCCAATCCGGTGAAATAATGATAGGTGTGGTAACCAACTTCTCCTTCAGCTCTCCAAATGCTCTCAGACAAGCATCATCAAAATCAAACGTATACTCCTTTCGAGCAATTTGCACAAAGGATGTGCAATTTTAGAGAAATCTTTGATAAACCTCCTATAGAAACCTGCATGCCCAAGAAAACTTTGAACACCTTTTACAGAGATAGGTGGTGGAAGCTTTTCAATTACCTCTACCTTTGCTCTATCAACCTCAATGCCCTTCTCAGAAATCCAATGACCCAGAACTATCCCTTCTTTCACCATAAAGTGGTATTTCTCCCAATTTAGCACTAGATTGCAGTCTTCACACCTTTTAAGCACCTCAACCAGATGATCCAGACATCGGTCAAAAAAGTCACCTACCACAGAGAAATCATCCATGAACACTTCAATAGTATCCTCCACCATATCAAAAAATATGAAGGTTGCTGGAGCATTGCATAACCCAAAGGGCATCCGTTTGAAGGCGAAAGTCCCATAAGGGCAAGTGAAGGTGGTCTTCTCTTGGTCCTACGGAGCTATAGAAATCTTCTTGTAGCCCGAATAACCATCAAGAAAACAATACCAACCCTTACTAGCAAGTCTATTTAACATCTAATCCATGAATGGCATAGGGAAATGGTCCTTTTCTGTCCAAGCATTTAGCTTACGGTAGTCCATACAGACTCTCCATCCAGTCACGGGCTACATCGAAACAAGCTCGCTTCTCTCATTAGGAACCACAGTAATCCCACCTTTCTTGGGCACACATTGAACAAGACATACCTAACTACTATCTGCAATAGGATAGATAACTCCAGCATCCAACCACTTGATGATCTCCTTTTTAACTACCTCTTGCATTGGTGGATTTAATCTTCTTTGGTGTTCAATACTAGGTTTGTGATCTGGCATGAGTTGGATTTTGTGGGAACAAATACCGGGAGGAATCCTAATAATATCCAGAATGGTCCACCCAATAGCTCGCTTGAACCTCTTTAACACAATCACCAAACACTCTACTTGTCTCGCATTTAAATCTGTCGCAATGATGATCGGCAAAGTATTATCTCTACCCAAGAATACATACCTCAAAGGCGGTGGTAGAGCCTTAAGCTCCAATTTTGGTGCCTCCATAACAGATGGTATCGTGGGTGGAGACTCGCGATTCTTATTGTCTAACTCATACTTCTTTGGTTTTGACTTATATTCGCACTTATCGAGTGCAGCTACCAACTCATCGTACTCTACAATTCCATCACTATCGAAATTCATCATAACTGCTGCTAGTGCCTCAACACCGAGTCGCTCTTCAATTTGCACTTCTGTTCCACTCTCAACTCTATAAGTTATAGCAGATACTGTTTGGAGCTCATTACACTGTTTTATGAACCTACAAATATTGAAAGTTGCTTCTTCATTGTTCAGTCTGAACTTCATCTACCCCTTCTCCATATTAACCAATGCACGCCCTGTGGCAAGGAATGGTCTCCCAAGGATGATGGGAACCTCAAAACCAACCTCACATTCAAGAATCACAAAATCCGCCGGAAAGATGAACGACTCCACTTTCACTAGCACATCATGGAGTACACCAATAGGCCTTTTCACGGTTCGATCGACCATAAGTAACCGCATTGTAGTAGGCTTTGGATCACCTAGACCCAACTTCTTATAAATAGACAATGGCATGAGGTTGATGCTAGCACCAAGATCACACAATGCCTTAGCAAAGTGTAACAACCCTATAGTACATGGGATCGTGAAAGCACCAGGGTCTTCCTTTTTCTGCACAAGAGACCTTGTAGCAATAGCGCTACAATGCTGCAATCTAGCATCATCTTTAAAACTCACAGACCTTTTCTTTGTCACCATATCTTTCATAAACTTCGCATACCCAGACATTTGATCCAAAGCTTCTATCAAAGGAACGTTGATGGAAAGCTGCTTCAACATAGTAATAAACCTGCGATATTTACCATCTTCAGTCTTCTTTACTAACCTCTGTGGAAAAGGTGGTTTGCTTACCCCCTCGAGTAGTAACTGCCATACAATGACCATCATTTTTTAGATTTTGGATGGTGTTGCTAGAAAGAGTGTCAGGTTGACATGGGTTCACTGTAGTAGACAACTGAGTCATCTGCTGCTCTAGATGCTTTATTGACACTACATGGGCATCAACTTTTTCACCAATACCAGACAAGTCATTTCTCATCTCCTTCACATTCTCATCAGTTGCATCAAACCTTCTCATCATCTTCTGCATCATATCTTCAATATGCGCCATATTGCCTCCAGCTTACCTAGTACCAGATTCTTGATTTTGAGATGGGACATAAGGTCCAAACCGATCGTTTATGTTGCCATAGTTGTTCCGATTGTAGTTGTTGTCGCGATTGAAGTTCCCATCCTGGACATATTGACCGTCTCGGTTGTAATTGTCATAGTTCCGACCTTGGTTTCCTTGACCTTGGCGCCAATTATCCATGTTGGATCCTTGGGAATTTAGTCGTAAATCCCCCGTCTAATCATTCACCACATAAGCATCCTCTTCGTAATAACACTATTCAACTGGTGGTGGAGTTCTAGTCAAGTAATTCATAGCATTTACCTTTTCCGCACTTTCGCTCACATGCTTCAATACCAACCCTAACTCGGTTCTCATCTGAGTCATCTCCTCACAAATCTCATCTGTAGACTGGATGTTTGTAGTATGAACGGAAATGTGTTTCTTCCAGTATCCGACCTCCTAGTGCTCCATGCTTTATTGTTGCGAGAGATCTTCCCCAGTTTTTCTACAATCTGAGCGTATGTGCACTCACCATATGATCCTTCATTTATAGTATCAAGCACTGCTTTATTGTTGTCATCCTGCCCTCGATAGAAATATTCCTTCAGCGATTCATCATCAATACGGTGATTCGGAACACCTCTTACAAACGCAGTGAATCTGTCCCAAGAGCTACTCACAGACTCTCCAGGTAATGCCAAAAACTTGTTGACCTTATCTTTGTGATTGAACTTCTTGGACACTGGATAATATCTTGCTAAGAACACATCCTTCAATTGGTCCCATATATAGATTGAGTTATAAGGGAGCTCAGTGAACCATACAGCAGCATCGCCTGTCAGTGATAGAGGGAACACTCGCAATTCGATAACATCCATATCCAAGTCTGGTTGACATACACAGCTTTTGCAAACCACCCTTAGCTTGTCTATGTGAGCATGTGGGTCCTCCGATGGAGATCCCAAGAACAAGCCCCTCGTTGTAAGCATCTGCATCAAGCTACTGGTCACTATAAATGTGTGCCCCGGAGGCAAAGGGAGTAGGACAAGAGGTCCATCTGAGTCAGCAATGTTTACGTTGCCCCTATAGTTGTCATGCAGTCGTGGGCATGGTGGGCCATGCACCCTCACTGCATCTCCCAATTGATTTTCAGCTAGAACCTGGTTGTTTCCACCAACTACCCTTGGAGGTTGCAACTCAACTTCATCACCTAGGTTACCTCCGATAGGATTAACTTGAACTCCTTGATTGTTCATTCTTCGCAAAGTTCAATTGAACTCTGGATCGTAAGGAGTAAGTGGTTCACTTGGCTCCGTGCACTTGGCATACACTAGAGTCGGAACCTGAGAGAGACAAAAACAAAAACAAAAAGTAAAATTAGGAAACATTTGACCAAAGTTCAATAATGTAGTTAAAATTAATCTAAAAGCCAATTTCCCCGGCAGTGGCGCCAAAATTTGATACGCTCAAATTACACCTCCCTAAAGAAGCATAAGGGATCGTTATCAAGTAAATAACCCAACTTGTAGGTTGGGATCGATCCCACAAGGAAAATGGTTTAAACTTCACTCTAACCAACAATTATGTCCATTTAGTAAAATTACTTCCAGAAACAAGTAATTAAAAAGGGGGGATTTGTGAAATAAATTGTAAGAAGTCAGCAATTAATCAGTAAACAAAAGTCAATTTCAGTTGTTATCAAGATGAGAGAATTAACTAGGGTATACGTGTTCCCCACAAGCTCATAACGCAGTACTCCTAGTAATAACAATCATTTCCTAGTGTACTACATGCAAAGTGATAAGTTAGGTATCTTTAAATCCTTGATCTGGCATCTAGAGAATTTCACCCCGCACCTTGGTCTGGCTACGTGTTTATAACTTACTAACCCTTACCTTTACCTTATATTAGACATCACATCGATGTTTGGCTTAGTTATCACTTTGCACCAATCGACACTAGCCTATTAGATAGTATCACACTAAATCTATGTTGATAATTCTTTTCTTGTTGATTACCTCCTTGGTCCGGCAACTAGCAATAAGGCAAGTTCTAACGCGTGCACTCGTTAAAAAACTTCTAAACGAAAGAATTATCAATGCATACAGCATCACTATTCAAGAATTGCTTAGTTACTATTCATACTTTGTTAATCGCTCATGGTTCCCACAACCCTAGTTGTGGAGTTTAGCTACCCATAATCATATGAACACAATTCATTATTTTAGATGAAAGAATTATGAACTTACGTAAGAAGAATAATAAACCCAGAAATTCAACTTGGATTACAACGCCAAAATCTTCAAAATGAACTTAGGAAATTAAGAATTGCTAAAGTTGCAAGTTAATCACGCAAGTCAAGAACTAGAATAAAAGTAATAAAGTCTAACCCCCAAAAACGAGGTTTACATGCCCTATTTATAGAAAACAAGTCCTAAATTAAAAGGGGAAACAAAATAAGGAAAGTTTGTTCAGGCACGCATCTTCATTCCACAAGACTGACTCACGGACCGTCAATGGATCTACGGTCCGTGAGTCCCTTCCGTCAGCCAGGACTTAGAAAATATTTTAGCTTCCCAAAAATCAACTTCTCTAAAGCAAACGACGGAACTCTAGTACGGACCGTAGATCGATCTACGGTCCGTCAATCCCTCTCCGTAGCTAGACACTTAGAATATTCAAACATCAGGTACTAGAATCCTCGCAGTATAATTCTACGGATCAACAGTACGGTCTGTAGATCAATCTATGGACCGTCAATGGCCACTGTGGTTCCACACATGGTCAGATTTCCTTGATTTGCCTTCCATGCTTGCCTGTTGATCTACGGTCAGAACTCTTAAGTGAAATGTATTAGAAATACCGTAAACTCACGGTATATCAATGAACCCTATGAGTCGAGCAGTCTAGAGATGAGTAGTATCATTGAGTCTTGAGTTATAAGTACTGAGGTTCTTTATTACTATTAAGATCCCTGAGTTGAGTCGTTCATGTTCATAATTCCACATGAACCCTATGATTTGAGTTTAAAAAAGATTTTTACATCCAACACTTGAGTTCTTAAACTGAGCTTTGAGAAAGTAAATATGAGTTTTGAGAAAAGAGTTTTCTAAAACATGATTAATATGACAATCGAGTATGCCATCAATGTATGAGCACTATGGTATCTAGATATACCATCAATGTTTATGCAGTATGACTTCCCGAGCCATCAATGATCATATTATAATATGATTTTGAAATGTTTTGCAAAAGAGTAGAGTTGAGTTCATTTTCTTTAAAATGATATATGGGAACTAAATATTCGCAAGAGTAAATGTTTTAATAATAGAGGAAACTGAGATTTCCAAACATGTTTTGAGCAGTTTGAGTACCATCTCTTTTAAGAGAAAGATTTTTTAGTATTAATCTCAAACCACAGAAAAAGTTATGTTTTTAAACATATGAGCTAATATATTTTGGGAGTAGTATTGAGCACTGATATGGGGGAGCGTTCAGATAACTCACTGCCCCCATAAACCATGTAGCCAATGTGGGTAGAAAGGGTCAAACTTTTTAGATCATTCCTTAATGCTTTTTAGCAAAGACTAGTGGATCCACTTAGTAGTTAGGTTTTATACCCCTGGCAAGGTATAGGACGACCCTGGCAGCGTGAGGCAAAATGTTGTATCATTACATAACTCATAAGTGATAGTTGTCGGTTAGAGAAACTCCACGGAGATATTTTGTATTCTTATATACACAGAGATATTTTGTATTTTCATATACAACGAGAGTTTATATTGTATCATTGCATACAAACTGAGTATATTGTATTATAAAATACGTTGAGTTTCTTTCTACTGTTTTAAAAGCTTTCCATATATATTATTTTCACGACCCAACCCACTGGTACGTGCAGGCACCTACTCTAACACCTAAGTAAGAGAACGCTCATACCCCAATATTTAAAACATGTGGAAAATTAAAGAAAAACAGAATTAAAGGAAATAACAGGGTTTCATAAATTTAAACTTTTAAACAATTTCGAGTTAAGACTTGTAAAGTAAATAACACCCCCAAGAATCTAGTCTAAACAAGTACAAGAGCTACTAAGAATACAAACTAGACAAAATAAATAAAAGACACAACTCTCACCATGCGGAAGGAAAAATAGAAGTTGCTGGAGATTTCTTCGTCTTCACCTAATGAAACATCACCAACCTGCATCCAGACTATGCCAAAATGGCATAGCAAGAGTAGTATCAATACAAAACCACACGTAGTGGTAGGCATCATCGGTCAACCTGACGCCCACTGCATAATATAAGAATTCATCTAGTAAGAACATGCAATAAACCACTCGCTTCTCCACCTTTACTCTTACTTGAATACCTCAAGATTACACTAGCACCCTTACTACTGCCCACCTTCTCATTCAACCTACTTGCTAGGTTCTTGATCTTAGCCTAACTATCCTAACGCATAGAAGATTCCGTGAATACAACTACACGCATTCGGACTAACCACTCACCACATACCCTTACTTTCTCTTCTATGTTACCCTGCCCTTGCCACATGGAACATTACATCAAGCTTTCTAACTACCAGCCACAACTTCCTTCCTCCAAGGTGAAATCCACCTAAGTAATTACATTACGTACACTACCCCCACTTCTCACCCTTACAACACCCGGACAGCCCTTGCTCTCAATTATTACGACCCTTGACCTTCCCGATTCATCCAACAACGAGATACGCCACGAGTTCACTCAACATAAAAGAACAATCAGATATAAGTCCTCATAACCATATAACAACTCTAGGGAATTACAATATCATTTATCATTACGAACCACATTCAATTTCACAATCCTCAAGATACACAATTATATCAAGTCATTGGTCCTCTCATGGAACTTATACCCAAACTGTGAGCATACCGGAACGTTGTACCCGATCCAATGATTATGCCGAAATGTGGCAACTGATCCCATAATTATGCCGGAACATGGCAACCGATCCAAGTTAGTGTGTCGGAACACAACACCCAATCCATAGAACAAGCCACAATTACAATCACAAAGTACATTCTCATAATCATACAATCAAGTCCTGATCTACGAAGCATTCATCAGCGCACGACACCAAAATAATAATTCGACCATCTCTAGCCATAGTTCATCATTTAAGGGTTTTTTCTTATGATTAAATCATCTTTTGTTTGGCGCATGAAACACTACGCATAAATCCTACCATTGATTTACATTATATTAATAAGTGAGCACAGATTTATTACTACTCAATTAATAAACCTAGCCTACCTGGGCGCCAAGCAGCTGCACGGAGTTTTGGCTTCGATTCTTGTTTCCGAACTTTGCGACGGTGATCTTGACCAGAAATCTGTAATCCATCGACCTCTTTATACTAGAAATCTCTTTCTCACTCCTTCCTAAGCTTAGAGTAGCTTTTTGGGAGTTTCTAGGGTGGTTTACGTCTAAATTAGGTATTTTAGGAAGGAGAAAATAAGATTTCGCATTATTAACATTCTGCCTAGCCTATCCCGCTCTGGCACCAGCTTACCCCATCGCGCCACCCTGGCGAGACAGTAGCCCAGAAATTTCCTGAATTTTGCTTTTCCTAAATAATGACGATTCGAGTCGTTACAATAGAAACCAATTTACCCCTCATTCGCCATCGGATGACTAGTACACGGATCATTACAGACCCTGCCTCAAAATATTTTTAACTAACAACTCAGTCCATTACAATCACGGATGGAGATGGCTTTTCAAGTCTGATTCACGACAGGTTCTATACTTTAAAGGACCTATTAGGGACATGACGCAATGCCCGAAAAAGAATCGCATCCTATTTTACACTTCCTGACCCCGCTAAGGCGACAGCCCTCTCGCTGAGGCGGGGCCGCTGTGGCGAGAAATCTCCCGCTGTAGCGGGAGATCGGAAATAGTAAGCGGAGAAATGGGAATCCCACCTCAGCGGCGAGAAATCTCCCGCTGTAGCGGGAGATCGGAAATAGTAAGCGGGGAAATGGGAATCCCGCCTCAGCGGCAAGAAATCTCCCGCTGTAGCGGGAGATCAGAAATAGTAAGCGGGGAAATGGGAATCCCGCCTCAGCGGCAAGAAATCTCCCGCTGTAGCGGGAGATCGGAAATAGTAAGCGGGGAAATGGGAATGGTTTCCCATTTCCCCCTCTTTACTTTCAAAAACTCCCAAAAACTCTCTCAACCCCTCCATTATGCACGTTAAAATTCAGGTAATAATCTTGTTTCTTACACTCTTTACTTCATTATTTACTTAACTATGAATGCATGACACTAATTGATTGATTAGGATTTCCTTAGGGTAGTTATTTAAAACTTTGAATATATTTTGCATGATTTGCTAGAAAAATGTAGCATGGATCCTCCCCTTACGTCCCCAACGTCTCCACAACATCCTGGGCGTAATGATTTTGTAGAAATACATTTGAATCGTTACCAAAATGGTTGGGAGAAGTTGAAGGGTCTCTCAATAGAAAACTCAGATTTGGGCTATGTTTAGTGGTTTATTTACTAATATGATTGCATATTTAGGTTCTAGGGTAGTTAATATACTCTGATCTGCTGAAATTTTGTCAAAATGGGGAATTTGGGGTAAAGAGGTGCCATGATCGCGCCTGGTGTTCGTCCCAGATGAAGGCTGCTCTGGCGACCTTCATCCCATTGTGGCGGCCTCCATAATCCCGCTCTAGCGAGATTTTAGCCGATGTGGTGGGACCTGGCAAAACAATGGTCTGGTCCCCTTAACTCAGAAATTTCTCCCTTCTCATTTTGACCAGATTTTTCTTAATCCCCAGTGTTCTAACGTGTATTTTAACTTCTTGCAGGCTCTCTAAATGACAGTTCTAAATGAAGAAAACTTACCTTTTGTCCGATTTCCCGACACTGCTAGTCGAGAAAGATTCCATGACTTCCGGAACAAGAAGTTTTGTTGTGAGAGGGGCTTTGTCTTACCCCGAATGGAGGAGAAGGATCCAGCCTTACATGCTCACCTGATAGAGTTTGGGTGGTATCTAGTGACCGAGGCTCCCCCTGCCGTACGTGCTGAGTGGGTGAGGGAGTTCTACGGTATCCTGCCCACCGTCTGATGGGATGACCCTCACCCCATCATCTGCATTCGAGGAGTTAAAATCCCCCTGAATGCCACTGCTATAATTGAGGCACTAAAGTTGCCTGAGGCCTCGAATGCTGAGTACGAGGTGAAGCTGAGGGAGATGGATTTGGGCTAGCTGAGGGATACACTGGTGGAGTCTGCACGCCGAGACAAGGTTTATTGGCCTACTCCTGAGGGAATTACTAGTGCGGACTGGTCACCGAATGCTAAGAGATGGCTTTACTTGGTCACTAGGAGAATTCACCCGCCGGATAATCAGACAGACGTAACATTTCCTCAGGCTTTGGTGGTGCCATGAACGGTGTAAGACATTGAGCTAAATGTGGGGGTACAGATCATCTCAGAGTGGAAGATGTTCTATCGGGGTAACAAGAAGGCCTTCTTCCTGCCCGGACTTATCAATGCGTTGTGCAAGCAGGAGAGGGTGCCCCTCCTAGATACTGACGAGGTGCTCTCTAATAGATCCCCTCATTCACCATTTTTTGGTTAGGCAGGGTTCTACTTCTAGGAGCAAGAGGAAGAGGACCGGTCGGGCCAGCAGCAGTCAGATGGCTGCGGAGACAGACGACGAGGAAGGCGACGGCACTCACCCCACTTAGGCCCAGCCCCCACTCTCTGGTGCATGGGTAGAGAAGGACTTGGCGGCTGTTCAGAGGAGATTGGGCACTCTTTTGCTGACATCACTCTGGTTCCGCCCAACACTGCCTTAGAGGTTGAGATGCTCCACCGCGAGCTGCACCAGGAGAGGAAGAAGGGTCTGGAGAAGGATCGTCTGATGGTCCAGATATGGAAGGCTGTGAGGATTATGTTCACCTGCATCGCTCTCGGAGAGAAGGTTCCCCGAGTCGAAAAGGAAGATTTCCAGTATTTTACTTTCATGGATGAGGTCATGAATGGCATTGTACTCCCGGATGATCTAGACTCTGATGTGGACACCTCCTAGTCCCAAAGTCCTTGATTTGGTTTTTTCGTCCTCCTTGGGTTGGTAATGAATGGTACTAGATTCCCTTTCTGTTTTACTTATGTTTTTGGTAGCACGTGGATGCTGGTTTTTCTGTTGTTTTGCGCAGTAAATAGATAATTACTAAGTTTTATAAACTATTCTCGATTGATGAACACTGATTGGATTGCCAGGATTAGTTCGGGTACGATACGGGGTTTATAATTATGACTAGGGAAAATAAAGGAAACAAGGCTGAGGTTCTGTCTCGCCCTATCCCTCTCTGGCGGGAGAAATCCCACACTGGCGGCCTTGCCTTGGCGGGAAAATCCCACACTGGCGGCCACGCCTTAGCACGAAAATCCCTCCACAGCGGCCCTGACGGAAACAAAACCCATGTCAAGAATTTTTCTGGGGTTCTTCTCCTTTCTAAACCTCCATTAGATTTCCCGACTATAACTAGGCATTTCAGATAATCAATCCCCTTAGCTAGGATAATTGTTGCCTACCCCGAGTCAACCCAATGATACACGCTCCAAAATCCCTTTATGTTACTTCAACACTACAACATCCTCGTCCCCAAGATACACCCAGATATTCACATGATTATTAGTTGGTCGCGACGCACGTCAAGATTCCATTTTATGAATCACCTTGTAAATTATCTAGACCCTCGCACTAACTTAGTTCTGATTTTCTTCTCACAATGAGTATCACGATACTCAAGCAGTTACAACTTGCATAATTTAAATGATTCAACCAGCATATTACACATAACAAAGTTCAGACACGCATTTACCGTGCATCCAATCATATCATCACATTCCGACAAAACAACCTTCACATTCACAGTTAATTCATAAACTAGAAGCACGCATTCACAGTTTCAAGTTATACTCAAAGACAACTCCAAATTCTTAATTAGTTACTTCGCTCCATGGATGACCATTACTAATCATCCATGCATTTACACCGCCCCTAGAGCCAGATACCAATTGGAACCTTCTCAGTTACAATTTACCTTACTTGTGTTCCTTCATCGTGACCATGACGTCCGGTTCACTTTGTTGAGATACCAATTCAAATCGGGAGATACCAATTGGACTCAACCCAAACCACAAGCGACATGCGCACGAAATGAGAGAAGATGGAGGAATGACTTCCTAGAATGCTTCCTGAAGATTAGATGTGGATGTCAACACACCAATCCGTAGGAGTCTAGTCCACAATCTTCTCTTTTACTGGGAGACCGGTAACCTGGGCTCTGATACCAATTGTCACGCCCCAACCCACCGGGCCATGGAGGCACCTACTCTAACACATAAGTAGGAGAACCCTCATATCCCAATATTTAAAACATGTGGAAAATTAAAGAAAAATAGAATTAAAGGAAATAACAGTGTTTCATAAATAAAAACTTTTAAACAATTTCGAGTTAAGACTGGTAAAGTAACTAATACCCCCAAAGATCTAGTCTAAACAGGTACAAGAGCTACTAAGAGTATAAACTGGACAAAATAAATAAAAGACACAGCTCCCACCATGTAAAAGGAAAAATAGAAGTTGCTGGAGATTTCTTCTTCTTCACCTAATGAAACATCACCAACCTGCATCCACACTATTGCAAAAAAGGCATAGCAAGAGTAGTATCAATACAAAACCACACGTACTAGTAGGCATAATCGGTCAACCCGACGCCCACTGCATAATATAAGAATTCATCTAGTAAGAACATGCAATAAACCACTCGCTTCTCCACTTTTACCCTCTCTGGAATACCTCAGATTTACACTAGCACCCTTACTACTACCCACCTTCTCAATCAACCTACTTGCTAGGTTCTTGATCTTAGCCTAACCATCCTAACGCATAGAAGAGTTCAAGAATACAACTACACGTATTCCGACTAACCACTCACGACATACCCATACTTTCTCTTATATGTTACCTTACCACAAGGCACATTACATCAAACTTTCTAACTACCAACCACGACTTCCTTCCTCCAAGGTGAAATCCACCTAAGTAATTACATTACGTACACTACCCCCACTTCTCGCCCTTACAACACCCGGATAGCCCTTGCTCTCAATTATTATGACCCTTGAACCCTTTGACATTCCCGATTCATCCAACAACAAGATACGCCACGAGTTCACTCAACACAAAAGAATAATCATATTTAAGTCCTCATAACCATATAACAAATCTGGGGAATTACAATATCATTTATCATTAGGAACCACGTTTAATTTCACAATCCTCAAGATACATAATTATATCAAGTCATTGGTCCTCTCATGGAACCCAAACCCAAATTGTTAACATACCGGAACGTGGTACCCGATCCAATAATTATGCCAGAATGTGGCAACCGATCCAAGTTAGTTTGTCAGAACGCAAAAACTGATGCATACAACAAACCACAATCACAAATTAAATTCTCATAATCATACAATCATGTCATGATCTACGAAGCATTCATCAACACACGACACCAAAAAAATAACTCGACCATCTCTAGCCCTAGTTCATCATTTAAGGCTTCTTACCATTGATTTACATTATATTACGCAGTGAGTATAGATTTATAACTACTCAATTAATAAACCTAGCCTACCTGGGCGCCAAGCAGTTGCACGGGGTTTTGGCTTTGATTCTTGTTTCTGGACTTCGTGACTGTGATCTTGACCAGAAATCTGCAATCCATCGACCTCCTTATACTAGAAATATCCTTCTCTCTTCTTCCCAAGCTTAGAGCAGCTTTTTGGGGGTTTCTGAGGGTGGTTTACGTCTAAATTGGGTAGTTTAGGAAGAAGGAGAAAATAAGGTTTCACATTATTTACATTCTTCCTCACCTATCCCGCGCTAGTGCCAGCATACCTCGCCGTGGTGCCGCCACCCTAGCGGTATCTGTCCCACCCTGGCGGGACAGTGGCCCAGAAATTCCATAATTTTTCTTTTCCTAAATAACGACGGTTCGGGTCATTACAATTGCATCTTTTACTATTGATTTATCCTTGAGTTTCATGATTTGAGTATCTTGAGTTGACTGCCTTTGAGTTTAGTATCATATCTTTGAGTTGAGTATCTTATTCTTGAGTTGAGTTGAGTGAGTTCAGAAGAGGTAAGTATGTTTCCTTTTTATCAAGTTCAAACCTATGTTTATGCTTTAGAATTCTCCTTACATGCTCGTACATTCCACATACTGAGACATTTGGCCTGCATCGTTTCATGATGCAGATACAGGTATTTAGTGTCATCAATAGGAGCTTCGTTGATACCACATGGAGTTCGAGTTAGCTATGGTGAGCCTCCTTGCTTCCGGAGGGTTCCACTTGTACTTTAATCTATATCAGTTTTTAGGATGTCGTGGGTCTTGTCCCGAATTCCATCTTTGTTAGTTAGAGGCTTCATAGATTGACAATAGAGTTTCAAAAGTTTGTTTCAATTATCGTGTTAAATGTTTTAAAGACTTGAGTTGCCTAGTTTTGGCTAGTTTAATATACGATTATATTCTGAGTTAATTATTTGAGTTTTAATGAATTTTATTCTATTTTAAGCTTTGTATGCTTAAGTTAGCCTTCCACTTGTAGTCAGCCAGGATGACGGTTTGCTTGGGGACCACCAATGGTTCTCGAGTGCCAGCCATGTCCAGGGTGTAGGCTGGAGTCATGACAAACTTGGTATCAGAGCACAGAGTTCAAGTGTCCTAGGTTGTCTATGAAGTCGTGTCAAGTAGGATCTTATTTTTGGTTGTGAGGGCCCCTTTTATAAATAAGTGACTATAGACATTTCATAAAAGTTCCCCTTCTTTCACACTCCTAATCATGCAATAGAGCTATGTCATAGAGATTTATTCATACTTGTGTGTTTCTCAGAATCATTCGACTACCCATCATACTAGAGGTGGTTGAACAGAAAATTCAGTTCTTTACCAATGAGTTACTCTTAGCAGAGTCCTAAGGAAGTCATGAGACTCCAGAGGGGCTTGAGTGAAGCCCATGAATGAGTTAAGTGTTGAGTTGATGCACTCATGTTCATATGAATCGTGTGTTCAAGCTAAAAGCGAGTTGTACTCTCTTTCCTGACTTGTTTCATCTGAGATCCTTATGAGGAGGTATGTTTAGAGCTTGGGTAATATATTCACCCGAGAAGGTAGCTTGCGTTATGAGATCATGAGCAGTATTAGTGAAAGAGCCCAGAGTTAGAGGAAAGTATGCAGAGGTTTAGTAATCTAGATAAGGGAGATGGTGTTTTGACAAGCTATGTTACTATAGTCATGCATCTAGTAAGTTGTTAATGAGGAGTTTTCCCTTATGGGTAGACTAAGAAGTGATGAGTTGTGAAGATTCCATCATAGGAGGTAGAGTGTGTTTTAGCTAGAAAGGAGTTTGCGATGAAGTGTCATTGTGTAGGTAATGACCAAGTGTAAGTGTCGAATAGAAGAGCAAAAGTATTCATGAGGTGATAGACCGAAGCTAGGTTTATGAACTTTGAAGGGGGGAGCCCCATAGTATTCAGAGGATGATAGAACTATTTGAGAGATAATGTGCAGTAAGTAAATATTGTTTACGTTGTGAAGTAAAATGTGATGGTAAATTATGAGTGTAGAGACTAAGAGGTAAGGATTGACTACTTGTCATAAGGTCCTAGTGGATGAGTATTTCTGAATTTCTATCCAGTAGTTGTAAGTTAGTATAGTAATCGAGCAATCATATTAATATTCAGGTTTAGAAACAAACATTAAGCTTGAATTTGAGATGAGTATCTTGATCAAAAGAATGGAAACATGAGGGTGATGACATTAGTCTTGAGATTTGATCTAGAAGACTTGACATAGAGTAGGCGAGGAATTAAGGTGATTAGTTGCAATAAATATAAGTTGTACAAGTGAGAGACCCTAACCTTTAGATAATAGACCCCTTATTTTCATATTTAAGGAAGGTATCCCTTAAACTCTTGATAGCAACAAGTATATTAATCGATGCTATGAGTTGTCATAGGGCAGATGATCCTTACCCGTGAACTGCCTTGCCCACTCCACCTTATTTGCTGGAGGGATGATAGATTGTTGAAGTTGAAGTCCCATTTAAGAGGTGTATCGATAAGATATGTTATTAGAAGAAGTTAAGAGGAACATCTTAGAAAGAGGTCTTAGTACCTGCTTATGGAGAGTTCGGTAGTCTTGAGATAAACTTTTCCCGAGTGTTAGAGTAAATGGGGATGTAGACCAGTTTAGAGATGATGGAATAGGTCTATAGCTTCCAAGTGTCAGGATTAGACCTAAGGGGGAGATGATAAGATAAGGTTTTACTATGAGAAATAGTTAAATGAGAGCCCTTAGGTCGTTTCGAGTAGTAATGCAGGAAATCCTAGTTGGTCTGGCAGGGATGATGAGAGAATGAGAAATTCTTAGGGAGTTGGTTAGTAAGAGTTCATGGAGTTGTTAGAATACTAAGCTTGAATATGGTGTTGTTAAACATGAGGTAGTTCTTGATATGAGCCAAATATTGATTAAATATGCCGAAAAAAAGTAATATTCTTGGGATGAGACTCCCTATAGAGAGGTATAAAACCTGAACCTTAGGATTTGGTTTAATCTTGAATATAGTAAGAGTAACCCGTTCTATACCCAATCCAATCGTCATTCGATGACGAATAATACGGAGATATTGTAACACCCCAGAAAAAAATTTGAACTAAGACTCGAATCGTTCTTTGTAGTGAGTGAGCTTTTACGAAGGAATTAAAAACTTATTAAGTGTTAAGGTCACTAGATTTAGCACCTTGAGTTCCAAAAAGAACTAAATTGGAAATAGCAAAATCTGAAATTTTGCAAGTTATGCTTAAGTTATAAGTTTTGGGTCAACTTCAAATGACCATAACTCTCAGTACAGAATGAGCTAGGTGGGATATAAGATGGAAAATGAAATTTCTTTGAATTATCTTTCCAACGCCACGGAGTTTGCTAAGTTTTGAGTTCGGATGAGTGAGATATGCCCTTTTGAAGTTAAGCTGACCAAATAAGGAAAGTTACCCGAAAATAGTGAGGAGTATTTTGGTCTTTTCCTTACCAAATCAGATTTCATTCGTTTTTAGAAAGGTTTTAAGAGTCTAATCCAATCAGGTTCAATTTTATAATCCTAATATACGCCTAATATTTTAGTTGAAAGTTCAAGAAGAGAAAAGCGGAGAAAAGAGGAAAGGATCAAGGCGTTCATTGAGGTTCTAGAGTTTTAAACTGAGTTTCGAGGAAGTAAGTATGAGAATGAGAAGATTTGTATACATGAGTTCCATATTGTTATGTAGACCCTCGAGTCGAGTCATTCATGCCCATAAATTCCGCATGAACTTCATACATTAAGCATCTTTGAGAGGAGTATTATCTTCGAGTTCTAAGTCTTTGAGCAATCCTTTTGAAATTATATTCCTACTTATGGGACTACTACATGTTTCCCATGAAGCACTTGAGTTGAGTTGTTCATGCCCATAATTTCGCATGAACCCTATGAGTCGAGCAGTCTAGAGATGAGTAGTATCATTGAGTCTTGAGTTCTGAGTACTAAGGTTCTTTATTGCTATTAAGATCCCTGAGTTGAGTCGTTCATGTTCATAATTCCACATGAACCTTATGATTTGAGTTATGAATTTTAAAAAAGCTTTTTAAAGCCAACACTTGGGTTCTTAAACTGAGCTTTGAGAAAGTAAATATGAGTTTTGAGAAAAGAGTTTTCTAAAACATCATTAGTATGACAATCGAGTATGCCATCAATGTATGAGCAGTATGGTATCTAGATATACCATCAATGTTTATGTAGTATGACTTTTCGAGTCATCAATGATCATATTATAATATGATTTTGAAATGTTTTTTTAGAAAGAGCAGAGTTGAGTTCATTTTCTTTAAAATGATATGTGGGAACTAAGTATTCCCAAGAGTAAATGTTTTCACATTTAAGATGAGAGGAAACTGAGATTTCCAAAAAGGTTTTGAGCAGTTTGAGTACCATCTCTTTTAAGAGAAAGATTTTTAAGTAATAATCTCAAACCACAGAAAAAGTTATGTTTTTAAACATATGAGCTAGTATATTTGGGGAGTAGTATCAAGCACCGATATGGGGGAGAGTTCAGATAACTCACAGCCCCCATAAATCATGTAGTCAACATGGGTAGAAAGGGTCATACTTTTTAGATGATTCATTCATGCTTTTTAGCATAGACTAGTGGATCCACTTAGTAGTTAGGTTCTATACCCATGGCAAGGTATATGAAGGCCCTGTTAGTGGGAGGCAAAATGATATATCATCATATAGCTCATAAGTGATGGTTGTCGGTTAGAGAAACTCCCACAGAGATATTTTGTATTCTTATATACACTGAGATATTTTGTATTTTTATATACAACCAGAGTTTATATTGTATCCTTGTACAAAAACTGAGTATATTGTATTCTTAAATATATTGAGTTGCTTTCTACTATTTTAAAAGGTTTTAATATATATTGCATCTTTTACTGTTGCTTTATCCTTGAGTATCATGAGTTGAGTATCTTGAGTTGAGTATCTTGAGTTGAGTACATTTGAGTTGAGTATCATATCTTTGAGTTGAGTATCATATTCTTGAGTTGAGTGAGTTCAGAAGAGGTATATATGTTTCCTTTTTATCAAGTTCAAGCCTATGTTTATGCTTTAGAATTCCCCTTACATGCTCGAACATTCCATGTACTGAGCCATTTGGCATTCAGGGTCATCAACAGGAGCTTCGTCGATACCACATGCATGGAGTTCGAGTTAGCTATGGTGAGCCTCCTTGCTTCCAGAGGGTTCCACTTGTACTTTCAGTTATATCAGTATTTAGGATGTTGTGGGTCTTATCCCGACTTCCATCTTTGTCACCTAGAGGCTTCATCGATAAATAGTAGAGTTTCAGAAGTCTGTTTCATTTATCGTGTTATATGCTTTAAATACTTGAGTTGCTTAGTTTTGGCTATATGATTATACGATTATATTCTGAGTTAATATTTGAGTTTCAATGAATTTCATTTTGTTTTAAGATTGGTATGCTTAAGTTCTTCTTCCGCTTGTAGTCAGCCAGGATGAGGGTTCGCTTGGGGACCAGCAATGATTCTTGAGTGTCGACCACGTCCAGGTGTAGGCTCGGGTCGTGACAATGGCTTCATGGTGTAATAAGGAGCCTCGCGATCTCTTTAATTTGTGATCGTGGATAACCCTATCAGGATCACAAAGGGCAATAATGTCATGAAAATAAATACTGAAAATCAAAAAAAAAATCATTTCAAGACTTTTGAGGAATTTGAAGCTCCACTTATGAAAATTATTTTCTACTTGAGTTCCTACATCAAATCTCTAAATCAATCCTACGAGTCAGTCCTACGACCCGTCAAACTCTCCACAGTTCGTCCTACCAAGTCAAAGGTCCAATATTCAGAAACTTCATTTTCCAAAACTCAACTTTGGTATACGACTTCCTTCCTACGACCTATAGGAATTCCTACGGTTCATAGGTTGGACTCGTAGAAACTTGCTTTAGTCAACTTTTCTGCATTTTCTTTCCTTTTGGACTTTCCAACTTCTGAGGTTTTTACAGAAAAAGACCCAAATACCCTTTAAAATAATTGTATGGAAGACCTACAATTGCAACTTACAGCTTGTAGGAATTCTTACAGACTATACTGGTCAACCATAGTTTGACGACTGGGGCCTAAAATTCATCTAACTTTGATGAGACCTTCCGATGGTCCGTATACCCAAATCGTAGAACTCAACTTTTACCCCAAAATTTTCACCAAGTCTAGATTGCTCCATTTTTCATAATTTGACTCTTAAAAGCACTTTTTTAAAAAAGATTAGTCAAACATAATTTTGTTATCAAAAACATTTTTCAAATGAACTAGCCAAACATAAATAAAAAAAAAATCTAAAGAATTTTTTAAATAAGTTATTTTTAAAAAGTGTTTCTAGAAATAAGAAGGTTTTAGAAGAATTCCAAATAGGCTCAATTAGCATAATATCATTTTGTATTCTATTAGAAATTAATTACTTAGATTTACTAGCTTTATTTCAACATATCATAAGCTTATTTGTATTTTATGACAAGTAATATTCTATGACTAATAATTTAAAGATACAGATTTACTAGCCTTATTTGAACTAGTACCATAAATTCATTTATATCTTTTATAAAGTAATAACTTACCTAAATCTCACAGTGTAACGAGTAAATTACATCATATCCCTACTCTTTTTCTAATTACAATAATCCCTTAAAATCTATACCTTCCGGATACATAAGTCACCATCTGGACACATTAATTCTAATACAAGAAAAATCTTTTTGTTGCGCTAAAAAGGGAATAAAATCTAAAAATTAATTAAATCACATAAATTGCTTACGTTTCTTCTTACTCTCTATCATACAAAGGTAAATCCTATCAAAACGAAGAAATTCAAAATTTCAAATTGTCCCCCCCATCAACGAAGAAACCTTTCAGATTTGATTTAAAAACTTTTGTCGAAATTTTGGATAATCGAGGTGAGTTATGAAGGATACAAAAGTGATGAAATTGTTCTTGGACAAGCGATTTCCTTTTGAATCTTCAAGTTATCGAAGATCCTTTCAATTTTGATTCAAGATTGTCAAAAAATTTGAGATTCAAGATTCTTTCTTCTCCCAGTTCATCGAAGATCCTTTCAATTTTGATTCAAAATTGTTGAAAATTTTGAGATTCAAAATTCTTCTCCTAGTTTATTGAAGATCATTTCAATTTTAATTCAAAATTGTCAAAAAATTTGAGAAGATACATTATGAATATCTTTGTTACTTGGCATTTTACTATTTATGTATCTTGTTTAAGTTGATAAACATTGTATTTATACTAGATACATTAAATAAATAAGTTTTACCCATAAGATGTTAGATTTGAGATCGATACATTACCGTGTGGTAATTGCTATGTAATTGATACACTTAGTATAAATTCGAATTTATGTATCATATCTAAAAAAATAGTGCATGATATATTACTATTTATGTATCTCGTTTAAATTGATAAGTATTGTATTTATACCAGATAAATTAAATAAGTAATTATTGCCCATAAAATGTTAGATTTGAGATCGATACATTACTGTGTGGTAGTTCCTATGTAATTGATACATTTAGTATAAATTTGAATTTACGTATCGTATCTAAAAAAATTAGTGCATCATACATTACTATTTATGTATCTCGTTTAACTTGATAAGTATTGTATTGTTACGGGATACATTAAACATGTAATTGTTTCTCATAAGTTGTTTGGTTTGAGATTGATACATTTAACATAAATTAGTATTTATGTATCATGCCCGTATAATTTGACGTAGCTATGTATCATATACAAAAAAATTATGAATATGATAAACAATGATTTCGTTATAAAATAGCATTGCACATACATAACAAACATATAATGCATACCCATGTATATAAGTGACACCTTTTATGATTCATTTTTGTCCTAATTTTCTCCATGTTTGTTTTGTCATGTCCATGTATGGGTGATTTATTGAGTCGACATTCTAATCATCTCTCTAACAGTAAAATGCTTGTCTTTGTTTATGAAAAATTACCCCAATATTCACATGATTTTCCTGTAAAAAAAAAAACTGGAAAGAAAAAATAAATGAAGAACTACATTAACTTTAAATCATTAACTGGAGAGAAAATATTTAAAATTCAAAATAAAGGAGTGTTGAAAGTAACTGGTGATATAGTGGAGTGATTATAGGCATTAAAAAGGGGAGAAAATTGTGGAGTTGGAAGATTAAAAGTTATGTATCTGGAAAGGAGAGAATTTGAGAAAATTGTGGAGTTGGAAGATTAATATCATAATTTCATACCTTCCTTCAACCCCTATATAAGAGTCCTAAATGGCATCGACAATTCATACTTTCATAGAATACAAAAGTTCAATAGTGAAAAACACATGAAGAGTTTCACTATGTTTTTTCTTTTCTCTATGACAATATTTTTCACTTTGTTTGACCATTCACTAGGTATGATTTTTTTAATTCAATGCATATGAAATTATTTTATCTATAAGTATGTGTTCATATATATGCTTTCATTATTCATTTTTTAATCATGTCGATTTGTGTGTAATGTTCTCATTAATTTGTATCAGGTGATGATACTAAATTTTGCCCAAGAACTTTTATGACTAATGATGTATGTTCTAATATTAGTTGTGGAAATCTAGCCCTATTTCATTGGCCAGCAAGTTCGATGCCTCATGATTGTATTTGTACTGCAGCAGGAAGCAATCAAAGTCTTTGTACCTGTCAAATTCGTTGTTAAACAAAATTATGCAATAAAAGTGGTTGTTATTGATGTTAATTGAGTAATCATACATGTTCATTTAATGATTGAGAATAAATAAAAACAAATAGAAATCAAAAGTTGAACAACATTTTTTTTAAGTGGAAAAGTTTAACTTTAAAAGTTGAGAGATCAAAATAGCAATTAAAAGTTGAACAATATTTTTTCCCTTCAAACAAGCGTCATTAATAGAGCAATTTTGTAATTTATCAAACCAATGTAAAATATAAAATGACACATCTCAAAACAATGTAATAATAAATTATATAAATCATTATTATCACATATATTTGCTTGCCTTTTGCATCTTCAAAATTATAATGGATAGATGAAGTTGGTTGTTCAAGAAAAAAGTCATTAGGTGCCCACTTAAATCAGCAATAAATTATATCATTTTTTAGAGTAAATAATCAACTTAGAATTTTAGATCAATATACAATCTATAGGTATAATCATTGCAAAATTTATTTAACAACTTTGAGAGTTAAATTTTGTTATTTAACTGCATGATTTTTTGTCGCTAACACCATTAAAGTTACAATTTGAAAAGGTAAGTTCATTTTCTTCTTTTTATCTACTAAAAATAGAAATTAGCGACGAATAAATTATGTAGTTAAACATCAAAATTTATTTCTCATATTTATCGATTAATTAATAAGATATTATAAGTCACAAGATATTTAGTGACAGATTAGTGATGAAGTTTGTAACTAATTTCATTTTATTTTTCTATTAGTATTAATATCTAATATAGTAGTAGGTGGAAAGTAATTTTCACCCTTGAATAAAAGTTTGGGGTTCGGGCATTTAGGATTAAATAACATCTGGTAGGGGTGTTTTACCCCCAAAATGATTCTTTCCGACACAAAACTACATTAGTTGGTAGGAAAGTATCAAACACTGTGTGGAAAAAAATAGAAACAAAAAAACATCATATAACTATCCACAAAATTATATTTTATTATACTTTTCAATGTTCGATTAAATGGCATCTCCTATTAATAATGTTTCAACCCGATTATGAATTTTAGATTTAACATTTTTTTTTGTTATCCATGAATATATAGAAGTTATATTTACCATTTGGGACTTATTTGAGAGGTTTATGTTGGGGTCCAAAGGGATGAGTGTGTTTTGCACAAAATAAATAATCATTCTCGATAGCATCAGATTTTGTTTTTCTTAATGTTGGTATAAGTCTTCGTCATTGTAAGAGAATAAGTTGCATTCTTGTATGAGGAAAAATATGGCATCATAGTCTAATAAGGAGCCTCGCGATATCTTCAATTTGTGATCGTGGATGACCCTATCATGATCACATAGTGCAATAATGTCATGAAAATAAACCGTGAAAATAAAAAAAAATTAATTCATTTCAAGACTTGAGGATTTTGAAGCTCCACCTAGGACAATTATTTTCTACTAGAGTTTTGGGTTAGACTTCTTAACTTGGATATGATTATTATACTCTATTACCCATAAAATTTAAGTATTTTATTCATATTTTGTAAAATAAAATACAAATATTAGATTCTACTATATATTAGTGTTTTAATTATTGATTTTTTGTAACGACATGTTCCCGTCGTTATAGAAAAGCCAACGGGGGAAAATTTGGGGCCGAAAAACTTTTCGTAGTATTTGGATTTTCCCAACCTAGTCCAAATTTGGACGAAATCGGAGTCTTTAAAGTGTAGAGAAATCTGGTAGCAATCGGGTGAATTAATTATGATTTTGATTACATGAGTAGTTAGATAACTCGTTAAGGAATCCGTACGACTTCACGGAATTGAATTTGGGTGAGTACAACTCCCAAAATCGATCTTAGCATAAAGGATATTTTCTGAGCGTCATTGGTTAGAGGTGTGTTATGAAATGGGAATTTTGGAATTTTTTAATTAGCTCACTATCTCGCGTAACCCGCCTTGGCGGGGATTTTTGCTACTTTTATAGGGACGCTACAGCGGGGTGACGGCCGCTGTGGCGGGCTCGACGCGACTTAAGGTCGTTAATAAACCCCTAAACGACCTTATTTGGCATTTTTCAATTTTTAGAGCGAAGGAACGAACCCCAGGCGACTCCTACTCATTTTTCACCATTCTTGAGACTAAAGGTAAGCTTTCACTCCCCGAATCCATTTTTCGATCCGTAGAACGTAATAGAATGGGTAAATATTGATGGGGGATGGTTTTTTATAGATTCTATGGTCAAAACAACCCTAATTTGGATACTTGGATTCATGGGTATGATCTAGGGTTCATAAAATTGTTAGAAATTCAGGTAATTAGTGATTGTTTATTCATTCCCGTATTGTATTGATTGTTTGTAGACCAAGAACAAGCGGAACGAATCCAGAAAGGGAAGGATCAAGTTTCTTAGGGTTTTAAGCTTGTTTTGAGGTAGGTGATGGTTGTGATTCTATGATTGTGTGATGTATGCTTGTTCTTTCTTCATTATGATACTTGTATATGTATGAATGTTGCAATGTTGATCACACTTGTTATAAATGAGATAGATGAATTATCATTGCCATGAAATCATGACTTAAATGTATGATCTTGAGGATATACTTGTGTTTGTGATTGTGGTGTGTTGAATGATCTCATGACTTAAATGTATGATCTTGAGGATATACTTGTGTTTGTGATTGTGGTGTGTTCAATAGATCATTTGCCATGTTCTGTCATAACTAACTTAGACTGGTTGCCACGTTCCAGCATAAAAATGGGATTGGTTTCCACGTTCTGGCATAACTATGGAATGGGGTACCACGTTTCGTTATGCTAACTGTTTGGGTTTGGGTTCCATGAGAGAACCAATGATGTGATATAAAATGTTAAATTGTTCGTTGTTCGTAAATGTTGTATATGTTGATATATAGGCTTACGATTATATTGTTGTTTGACTTGTTTATGTTGCACTAATGGATAGCCGCGTGATCCTACCAGTACACTATGGTTGTGTACTGATTCTACACTTGCTCTTATTTTTGTTGAGTACAAGGCATCTTCAAGCGGCTACTGACAGACCTCGCTTAGGAGATCAGTGATCGTTCGAATTCAAGGGTGAGCCAATTCTTCCGGGCTGCCATGAGTTTTCTTTCGTCTATGTCCACCATTTTTGGACTTAGACTTATGTTCTAGTTAGTTGATTAGTTCATTAGATTGGGGTTGCATCCTTTCTTGTTTAGACTTGGTTCATGTTAGATGTTTTAGTACATTGACTTTCAGGTTCTAGGTTATTTCTTCCACATTGTTAGTTGTTAGATCTTTTGTTGAAGTTTATGGGAACTTCAGTTTTTAGCTATTATTCCTGTTTTCGTATACTTAATGTCTTAGTTTTTAGATTAATTGCTTGGTTGGGGTTGTAGTAGTGATTCTCCCACCTGAATGTTAGTGTGGGTGCCAATCACTATGGTCTGGGTCGTGACATTTTTCATTAGATTGAGTATCATTTTAGAATCAGAACCCTTAGTATAGGAAAACTCAATTTTAGAATCAATTTTGGATTTTGAAATCGAGGCTTTGGTTTGACTTATGTCGACATTGACTTCCTATTTAATTATGGAAATCGATTTCTTAGTATAGTTTAAAATTTGTTGTCATTCTTTTGGTTAGTTTTGAGCCATTTGGACGTGGTCAAATGGTCAGAGAAGGTTACAAATTGTGCTCTCAAATACACACGCAAGTATACGTGGTCGCACAGGTAATTGTCACGACCCAGACCGTAGTGATTGACACCCACACTAACCCTCCGGTGGGTGAACCACTACTACAACCCAAACCAAACAACTAAACCATAAACTAAAGCATTTAAGTTACGGAAGCAAGTTAAATAGCTAAAGACTAAAGTTCCCATAAACTTCCAAAAGATCTAACAACTAAACAATGCGGAAATTACAACTAGAGCCTAAAAGTCAATGAACCAAAACATCTAAAGTTCAACAAGTCTAAACAAGAAGGGATACAACCCCAAACTAATGAACTAATCAACAAACTAGAAAAGTTTAAGTCTGAAATGTGGACATAGACAAAAGGAGAACTCATGGCATCCTGGAAGAACTGGCTCACCCTTGAATTCGAACGACGATCACTGATCTTCTTGATGAGGTTTGTCAATAGCCACCTGAAGATGCTCTGTACTCAACAAAGAAAGAGCAAGAGTAATATCAGTACACAACCATAGTGTACTAGTAGGATCACGCGGCTATCCCACTAAGTGCAACATACATAAGTCATACAACAATATAACAAAATGCATATACCAAATATATACAATATCAACAACATTAAGAACAACAGATCATTTCACATAATTCTCAATATATAGTTATGTCAAGTCAATAGTTCTCTCATGGAACCCAAACCCAAACTGTTAGTATATCGGAACGTGGTACCCGATCCAATGTCTATGCTGGAACATGGCAATCGATCCCATAATTATACCGAAATGTGGAAACCGATCCCATAATTATGTCGAAATGTGGCAACCGATCCAAGTTAGTGTGTTGGAACGCAACACTCGATCCATTCAACAAGCCACAATCACAATCACAATCACAAAGTACATTCTCATAATCATACAATCAAGTCATGATTCATGGCATTCATCATTCATATATCCTCATTTACAATAAATGTGATCAATAATGAAACATTCGCACACATACATGTATCATAACGAAGCAAGGACAAACATACATCACACAATCATAGAATCACAACCATCACCTACCTCGAAAGAAGCTTAAAACCCTAAGAAACTTGATTCTTCCCTTTTCGGATTCGTTCTGTTTGTTCTTGGTCTACAAACAATCAATATAACACGGTAATCAATAAACAATCACTAATTACCCAGATTACTAACAATTCTATCAACCCTAGATCATACACATGATTCACTACACAAACTAGGGCTTTTTCCACCATAAATTGCAGATCAAAACTTTCCCCCATCGATAATTACCCATTAGATTACGTTTAACGGATCGAAAAATGGATTTGGGGAGTTAAAATCTTACCTTTAGCCTTAAGAATGTTGGAAATTTGTCAAGAATCGCCTGGGTGCGTCTCCTTACTCTAAAAATCAAAAAGTACAAAATAAAGACGTTTTGGGGTTTATTTCCAACTTAAGTCACGTCGGGCCTGCCATAGCGGTCCTCACCCCGCTACAGTGGGCGTCTTGGCGATAGAAATAGCCACCAAAGCGGCTTGCGTGAAATAGTGAGCTATTTTTATAATTTCAAGACCCCCATTTCACAACACACCTTCAACCAACAACACTCAAAACCTACCCGTTCATGCTAAGATCAATTTCGGGAATTTTACTCACCCGAATTCAATTCCGTAATTTTCAACTGTTGGTAGCTAGACCTTAGATCAATCTTAGAGAAAACTGATGCACCTTGCAATTGGTCAAAAAGATCATCTATTCTAGGCAAAGGATACTTGTTTCAAATAGTGACCCTATTCAATTGTCAGTAATCTATACACATTATCATACTACCATTTTTTTTCTTAACAAACAAAACTGGAGCACCCCAGGGGAAGAACTAGGACGAATAAATCCCTTATCAAGAAGCTCTTGGATTTGAGCCTTAAGCTCTCTTAATTCTGCTGGAGCCATGCGTTATGGAAGGATAGAAATGGGACGCGTACCAGGTTCTAAATCAATGCAGAAGTCTATATCCCTATCCGGAGGCATACCAGGCAAGTCATTAGGAAACACTTCTCTAAATTCTGACACCACAAGAATAGACTCAATAGATGGAGACTCAACCTCAACATCCCGAATATGAGCCAAATAAGCGAAACAACCCTGCTCTACTAGTTTGCTAGCCTGAATGGAGGATATGATCTTAGCTTGCTTAGGCTTGTACACCCCTTCCCATTCTAACTTTTCCCTTCCTGGAATTTCTAGAGTCACAAACTTAGTATTACAATTAAGCACAGCATAATAAGGGGACAACCAAGTCATGCCTAAGATTATATCAAAATCGGTCATATCCAAATATCACCAAATCAGCCCAAGTCTGAAAACCCTTAAACAAAATAGGACAAGCACGATAGACATGGGTGACTATGACAGACTTTCCAACTTGGTTGAAACATGGATGGAGGTATCAAGTATATCACAAATCATAGCAAATTCTGAGGCAAATCGCACGGATACAAATGAGTAAGTAGAACCCGGATCAAATAACACATTAGCCATCCAATCACATATAAGAATAGTACTTGTGATCACTATGTCAGATGCCTCTGCCTCATTCTTGCCCGGAAAGGCATAACATTGAGCCCTATCATCTTGACGAGCTACTTCCCTACCTGGTTGCGCTGAACCTCTGCCTGCATTACCATTTCCTCTACCTCCACGGCCTCGTTGATTACCTCCTCGCCCACCTTGTGGACGCCCTCGACCATTATTACCATTTCCCGTGGGTACCACTGCTCTAGTCTGCTACTGCGCGAAATCCAACACACGTGGGTGGGGACAATATCTCCTCATATGTCCAGGTTATCCACAATTGTAGCAAGTACGATTAAAAGATGGTCTTCCACCCGTCGAAGGCGCGACTCCCAGGCTATCCTGAATCAAATTATGAGGTGGAGTTTCTTACTAATTACATGTAGAGGCGGGCATGGCGGACTAAATTGGTCTGGCTGCAAGTGTTGGCCTTCCGGACCCCCTAGAGTAAGAACCTTGAAAGTTACCCGAGTTTTTGGCCCTTTTAGCCAATGCCCTAGCCTGACCGTCTCGCCTCACCCCCTCCACTTTCTTAACAAAGTCAGTTACCTCATTAAAGCTCCTCCCTGCAGAGGTCATATAAACAGACAATACACGCAACTCGAGTTTAATCCCCTAATAAATAAACGGATCCTCTCCTCCTCAGTAGTCACCAATTGAGTAGCATATCTAGACAAAGCATGGAACTTGGCCTCATAAGCAGCCACAGACATACCACCTTGCTCCAAAAACATGAACTCATCCTTGTTGCAATCTCTCAAAGTCCTAGGCACATATTTTTCTAAAAACAAAGCATGAAATTAGATCCAAGAGAGTGGGGTAAGGTTAAAGATCTGCACCCCACATAAGCTCTCCACCACTACTTAGCCTCACCTTGAAGCTGGAAAGTCACGAACTCAACCCCATGTTGATGGACAATTCCCAACTTATGAAGCCTATCATAGCAGTCTAAGATAAACTCATAAGCATCCTCACTCTCAGAACCAAGAAATACACGAGGCTTTAGCTTCAAAAACTTAGTCAACATCTCATGCTCATTACCAGTCATAATATAACCCAACAAAGGACGGAAGAAAGCATCATTACCTCTAGTCCCACCCACCTTAGGCGAAGTGATAGAAACAGGGGGATTAGTAGGAGCTTAAGTTGCTTGAACAGAGGGAAGCACTCCAGGACCAATCAACCGTTTCAAGAATGACATGATCTACTGAGCTAACATGTAGTTTCAGCATGTACCTCTTCCTCTTGTCCAACCTCCTCAACATTTTCAACCTCAACATTCTCCTCTATCTCTTTAGGATGCACAGGAGAGGCCTCATTTTGGGGAGCATTTTCGACTAGTACCCCATCTCTAGTAGGCATCACTCTTCCTTAGCCCCTACCCCTAGCTCTTCCTCTACCCCTGCCTCGACTGCAACCTCTTGCAGTAGATTCCACAGCTGGAGCATTGACGGGAGCTATGGGCCTGGCGTCGTTGAATCTAATGTTAACCATCTGCGGACAGAAGAGTAAAAAAGGTTACATACCAATTTGAATCGCCAAATACCAATTGGAATCAAGTTATAGCACGAAAGGAGACAAAAGAAAACAGAGAGATTTCCTAAAGTCTTATAGCCTCTCGAAGAAAAGTAAAGTCGTCCCCATACCGTTCTGAAGGACTCTACTAGACTTGTTTTAGTACATCGAGATCAACGAACCTAGGCTCTGATACCAACATTGTCACGACCCAAACCGTCGTGATTGGCACCCACATTAACCCTCCGGTGGAAGAACTACTACTACAACCCAAACCAAGCAACTAAACCAAAACTAAAGCATTTAAGTTACGGAAGCAAGTTATAGCTAAAGATTGAAATTCCCATAAATTTCCAAAAGATATAACAACTAACCAATGCGGAAATTACACCTAGAACCTAAAAGTCAATGTACGAAACCATCTAAAGTTCAACAAATCTAAACAAGAAGGGATACCCAAACTAATGAACTAATCAACTAACTAGAAAAGTCTAACTCTGAAATGTGGACATAGATGAAATGAGAACTCATGGCAGCCTAGAAGAACTGGCTCACCCTTGAATTCGAACGATGATCACTGATCTTCTAAACGAGGTCTGTCAATAGCCACCTGAAGATACCTTATACTCAACAAAGAAAGAGCAAGTGCAGTATCAGTACACAACCACAGTGTACTGGTAGGATCACGCGGCTATCCCACTAAGTGCAACATACATAAGGCATACAACAATATAACAACATGCATATACCGAATATATACAATATCAACAACACTAAGAACAACAGATCAATTCACATAATTCTCAATATACAGTTATGTCAAGTTAATGGTTCTCTCATGGAACCCAAACCCAAACTGTTAGCATACCAGAACGTGGTACCTGATCCAATATTTATGCCGGAATGTGGAAACTGATCCCATAATTATACCGGAACGTGGCAATCGATCCAAGTTCGTGTGTCGGAACGCAACACCCGATCCATTCAACAAGCCACAATCACAATCACAAAGTACATTCTCATAATCATACAATCAAGTCATGATTCATGGTATTCATCATTCATATATCCTTATTTGTAATTAATGTGATCAATAATACAACATTCACATACATACATGTATCATAATGAAGCAAGAACAAACATACATCACACAATCATAGAATCACAACCATCACCGACCTCGAAACAAGCTTGAAACCCTAAGAAATTTGATTCTTCCCTTTTCGGATTTGTTCCGCTTATTTTTTGTCTACAAACAATCAATATAACACAAGAATCAATAAACAATCACTAATTACCCGGATTACTAACAAATCTATCAACCCTAGATCATACCCATGATCCCACTACCCAAACTAGGGATTTTTCCACCATAAATTCCAGATCAAAACCTTCCCCCATCGATAATTATCCATTAGATTATGTTCTACGAATCGAAAAATGGACTCAGGGGGTTAAAATCTTAGCTTTAGCCTTAAGAATGGTGGAAAACTGTCAAGAATCGCCTGGGGTTCGTCTCCTTACTCTAAAAATTGAAAAGTTCAGAATAAAAATGTCTTGGGATTTATTTTTGACTAAAGTCGCATCAGTCCCGCCACAACGGTCCTCACCCCGCTACAGGCTCCCCTTCCTGGCGACAGAAATCGCTGCCAAAGCGGCTTGCACAAAGCAATAAGTTATTTTAATAGTTCCAAGACCCCCATTTCACAACACACCTTCAACCAACGACACTCAGAAACTAGCCGTTCACGCTACGGTCAATTTTGGGAGTTCTACTGACACGAATTCAATTCTGTAAAGTCGTACGGATTCCTTAACGTCTTATCTATATACTCATGTGATAAAATTCATAATTAAATAACCCAATTGTTACCAAATTTCCCTAGACTTTAATAACTCCGATTTCATCCAAATCTGAACTAGGTTGGGAAATTCCAAGTTACTACAAAAAGTTTTCCGACCCAAAAATTTTCCCCGTTGGCTTTTCTATAACGACGAAACCCGGTCGTTACAGTAATATATATTGGGTATTTGCCCTAAGTTTCTTACCATAATTGAGTTTTCCTATTCCTAATAGGAAAACATAAAGTCTCCATATTTGACTAGTCTTTTTCTTGTAGGAAAAGGTTTAGGACACTATAAATAGAGGGTCGTTCCTTCTAACTTAGAAGTATTCACAATCTAGTCCTAAAGGCTTCGAGAGTTTCATTTAGGAGGAGAATTTGTAGGACACAAGTGATCCGTTTTATATTCTGAATAAATTGTCACACCTCGAACCTACACCCTGGACACCGCCGGTACTTAAGAACCATCGTTGGTCCCCAAGAAAACCCTTGTCCTGGCAAACTACTTAGCGGAAGACTTATTCAAGTAAAATGGGGACTCCAATTACCAAAATTAACTCATAATGTCTCAAAAATACTCAACTCAGTAAATGTTTGGAAATACTTAAATAACCATAAATAAGTGACTCAAAGTCTCAAAACATCAACAAGGGGAAAATAAAGAGACTCCTCAACTTCTAACTATCTATGAAGCCTCTAGGTACTACGATAGATGTTGGTACAAGACTCTCTACAACTTAACAAATCAAAAACAATAATGTGAAGCCTCCAGAAAGCAAAGAAGCTCACCAAAGCTAGCTGGAGTGCAAATGGGATCAACGAAGCGCTTGTTGATGACTTGAACACCTATATATGCATCATAAATAAGATGTAGGTCGAATGACGTTAGTACATTAAATGTACGAGCATGTAAGGGGAAACGAAAACATATATAACTGAACTAATAACATGGGAAGACAATGCTCACCTCAACTCAACTCCAATATGAAAGCAACAATAACATATGCAAATTTTAACGCTTTTAACATAGTATATATCAACTCAAAATGTATAAAAATACAATAATAAACTCTTTACTCTTTTTTGGGAGATTCTCTAACCGACAATCATCAATATGAGTTATATGATGATACAACATCTCGCCACGCTGCCAGAACTGTCATATACCTTGTCGGGGTATAGAACACCTCAACTAAGTGGATCCACTAAGCTATTCTTAAAAACAATAAGGAATCATCTAAAAAGTACGACCCTTTAATTTACCCATGTTGGCAACATGGTTTATGAGGAATGTAAGTTGTCTGAACTCGTCCCTATATTGGTGCTCAATACTACTCCCAATAATATAAACACATGCTCAAATGTATAAAACATAACTCTCTCTCAACTTGAGATAATTACTCAAAAGTTCCTCCTTAAAGAGGTAATACTCTGAACTCATAACTCATTCTAAAATCGATGTTTCTCTCTTTGAAAATGTAAAAGTGTTACATTTGGGAATACTTAGTTCCCTTACACTCATTTTTGAAACATGAAACACAACTATCCTCATTCACATACTCATTTACTCAAGACTTAGTTTAAATTTAAAGTTAATTGTAAAAGACTTCTCAAAATGACTCAAAAAGGACCTCTCGAACTTTCCTCTTAATCTTTACTTTAATTTGAAATGTAAATTATGACTTGTGATTAGGACATGTAGTATCTCTCAAGGATTAATGAAGACTCTAAGAGTTAATATCAAGAATAGAATGTAGATACAATTCGAAATAATTCATACGGAATGAAGGACGGAAAAGAAAAAAGCCTGACGACCCTGGCGTATTGCAGGCGCAGGGCGCCAGACCTCAAAGTACTGGGATGCCTTTTAGGCGCACTACAAGAGTAGGGCGCATTCCCCACAACTACAGCGCCCAGGTCCTGGCGCCTTGGTGGCGCGCTACCCCACCACGAAACCCATTTCTATCAATTGTGGGTCCTAACTCGTCGAGAATCGATTGGTTTCTTCCAAACTCTCTTTGATTCACAAACCCAACACAAAATTATCAAAATTCCACTCAATTTCTATCAAGAAACTCAACTCAAACTTAAGATCCTCAACTCAAGAAACTCAAAAACTCCTCATTGCTAAAGAATGAAGCTAAATTCAAGAACTACTCAAGAATCTCTACATAAACGATTTCATGGATGAATTTATGGAAGAATTACATGTATGGAGTGAGGACAGACGAATCCATCACTATGGGAAACCTCACATACCTGGAAAGAACGATGTTCTTGGCAAAATTCCTCAATTCTTGATAAACGCTTGAACTTAGCCCTTTCTCTCTTCTTGAAACTTCGCCATAAAATTCTAAGTGTTTAGGAATGTGTGAATTTAACTTAGTGTCTGATTAGAACCTTAACATGGGTGAGGAATAACGTGGTCAAGCCTAGTGGGGTAAGGAAAATGCCAAAATACCCTTTTCTCAAACGGATGAAATGCCTTAACTAGAGAGGCTTCACCCAAATGTCCACAACTTTTTACTCCGAGCTCGAAATTTAGCAAACTTGGCGGCATTGGAAAGAGGACTCAAAGACCTCCAATTTTTTAGTTCATGGACTACCTAACTTCTTATGTGCTAAAATATATGGTTATTTGAAGTTGATCCAAAATTAAGACTAATCGAAGTTTTGAGGTGTTACATGAATTGTGTGAGGTTACATCTCTCAATATTTTTGTACTCTCATGTTTACATTGTGAATTCCTCATTTCCCCTTTTGGACGTAAATCAATTGACTGAACCACGCTAAATCTTTGTGTCTTGATATATTTCTCGTTTGTCTTCTTACTCGTGGTCTTTTGAGGTTTCCTTTGCTAGCTTCCACATAACACCTAATTATTTAGGTCCTAAAAAGTGGTATCAAAGTCAAGTTTAATGATGGAGCCAGGTTCATTGGTTCAATGGTTGAACCAGGTTAAAAATGAGTGTTCATCTTGGCGGGTTCAGTTCTAGCAGCAACCTATTTGACAGTAATGAAATCTTTTTTGGAGAAATTTTTTTAGAGAGGTTCTTTGGGTCAAGACATATATTTGATTGAGGAGATTTTGGAGAGGAGATACAGCTATTGAAGATTATGTGAAGAAGGTGGAGCGGATTTATTTTATCAGAAATCCAAGGGGGAGATTTATTCAATATATTCCCTGAGTTTCTTACCATAAATAGGTTTTCCTTTTTCTAAAAAAAAATAGAAAGTCTTCATATTTTGATAGTCTTTTTCTTGTAGGAAAAGGTTTAGGACTCTTTTAAGTAGAGGCTCGTTCCTTCTAATTTAGTAGCATTCACAATGTAGTCTTAGGGGCTTTGAAAGTTTTTGTGTAGGGGAGAAACATTTAAACACTTGTGTGAACCTCTTTGTATTCTGAGTGAATTGTGTGAAGTCATTCTTCCTATGTTATATGCTCTCTTTTATATAGTAGATTGTTCATCTCCTCTTGTGGACGTAGGTCGGTTGACCGAACCACGTTAATTTTTTATATCTTTTGCTATATTTCTTGTTTGTCTTCTTACTCATGGTCTATCAAGGTTTGATTTTATAGCTTTTGCATGACACCAAATTATTTTGATCATTACAGATCCAGATTATCGAACCCGAAGGACTTATGATTAATCTATATCTAATTGGACTAAATCCACAATTTAATGCAAGTGTACCTCAAAGAGTTGGATTTTGCATTTATACTACGATTGCAAGTATTTAAGAATCAAAAGCAAGTAATAATGATCAACTTCAATTTCGGTGTTTATACAATGATTGGGACAATTCCATGGCCGCAACATACAATGAATTCATGTGTTACAACTCTTTCATATGTTTCATAAGGTTATCAAATAAATGTTTTACTGAGTTGATATTATGATCATGATCTCTCGACCTCTAATCACCTATCTAGTTGAATGTCTAACTATATCCTTGAGCGGGGATAGACAGATGAATTGTTGAGAACTTAGTTTTCATCTTTTTTTGTAACCAGCACGGACTGTATGTTTGTCTCATCCTAAACACAAATCAATTCAAGTGATATGTAAAAAAAGATCATGCTCCTTGTATTCCCCGTTCTATCTCTCTACTCTTTTCTCAAGTTCAAAAATAGACAAAGTATTTATTTTAATGGTCGTATATCATTAAAATGTTAAATCAAGAATACAAGAATAATTTGAACGATAATTCATCCATAAAATTGATGTTTAACCATTATTCATGGCTAGAGCCCTAGAACAAAGACTTTTAGCCACTCATATTAATCAAAAACATAAAGAAGATTGTTTTCATGTAATTCAACAATGAAGAAATAGTAGAAGATTTGTAACTTAAGATGAATTTTCATATCTTGCTCTTGCACTTTAAAAAGAATAAGCTACCTTACGAAAGAGGCCTAAGGTTATATTTATAGTGTTTGAAAAATTAATTTTTTTTCTTGCGGGATTCGAAATCCAAAAATCTAAGATTTTCATTGGAATGGCTCTAGCGTAGTGGGCCACTAGTGCACCACGAGTTTGTACCCTAACGTCGCGCGCCTGTAATGTGCCAGCACTAGGATACACTAGTATTACCTCTGACTTGGCGCGCCTACAGTGCTCCAAACTGGGAACTTTTGTAGTTTTAAGGCTGGGGTGGCATGCCATGAGTTCCCCTCAGCCTAGTTTTTCTCCTTTTCATCCTATGCGTACTCCTTGGAGTTGGGTCCACGCTTTCCTTCTTTGTTCCAGCTCTCATATGCTCAATTTCCCTTCGAAAACTCCTGTGCGTACCAGTAAATGTATAAGGGTGGGTTAGATACTTATTGTAGATTCTTATACCAATACAATGACTAGAACATGGAAAACCGACTAGGTAATTAAGAGTGTTTTTGATCAACTTCTTTAATAACCTTCTCAATGCAGCTTCTTTAAGTTGATTCTCTTGTGGTTTCTACTTCTCTAACCCTCCATGCCTTAACTTGTCTGAGTGAATCAACTAACATAACCTTATCATGAGACATGTAGAGGGTAGAATGAAATAGATTCAATATCATGCATGAAACAAGGTTGTTTAAGAAAAGTTTCCATTCATAAGCTTTCACTAAATTGCACGTGTAAAATTTGTAGTGTCATGATCTAAAATTCGAAATCATTATGACACCTATTTTAATCCCACCAAAAGGTAAGTCATCCCTTGACATGTTCAGTATGAAACAAAAATATGGAAAGAAAGTAATTTAAGAATCCAAACTTTCCATATAATCCAAAATCGGAATGTGGAAACAACAACTACAGTCCCAAACACTTAATGACAATTGACATGCGTGCACGCTTTTAAGATATAAAAGTATGATCCAAAAGACTTCACGTGTATTAGTCCATTATAATAACGAAATATAACCCACTAACAATATTGATATGCAAAAGTTGTCAACTTCAAAAAAATGAAACACCTTTTACTAAAATTAGATTCGCGAGCAAATATCTTGAAAGACATTAAACTTTATTTTATATCAATAAAATTATTCAATTTTAAGATCATTTAACCACATTTAGTATTAAAATAAATTTGACATGAAAAATTAAATTATTTTTTATCATATAATCATGAACTCCACAAATAAATAAAATTATAGATTTTATTTATTTATTATATAATTCTTCTTCGGTCTTTAGAAGAATTGCAGCTTCACTGAAGGAGACCAGATATTTTCCTACTTCACTTCTATTTGTCTTCACCCAGGCTCACTTGTTATCTTTTATACTAGTGTCACGATCCGAGCCTACACCCTGGACGTGATCGACACTCGAGAACCATTACTAGTCCCCAAGAGAACCCTCATCCTCGCTGACTACAAGTAGAAGACTAACTTGAACATACATAAGCATCAAACTGAAAGAAACGTAAAAAATAATTTACTAAATCTCAAAACTGAACTGGATATACTGAGTATGAAACATAAGTTTTAAATAAAACATGTGAAACTGAAAGACTCCCCAAAACTATCTATCAATGAAGCCTCTACTATATATAGACGAGTGTCAGGACAAGCCCCACGACTACTCAAAATGCTACTAATAGTAACAATGCATAAAACAGAGTCCTCCGGAAGCAAGGGGACCTCACTCGAAAGTTGACGAGCGGATTAAGTGATCTGACTCTTGTTGGGGATCCTAAGAACCTATATTTGCATCATTAAAAGATGCAGGTCGAATGACATCAGTACATTGAATGTACGAGTAAGCTGAATAACAAATAACTGAATTAAAGAATTGCAATAGATATAGATATATACTCAACTGAATCAATACATGAACATGAAGTGAAAACTATTTAAGTTTTACAATAAAATATACAATGAAAGCAACATGAAAATAATATACTTTACTTGTGTGAGGTTTCTCTAACAGACAACCATTACCATGAGCCTGGCAATGATACAACATCTCGCCTCATGTTGCCAGGGCCATCATATACTTTGTCAGGGTATAGGATGATATCGTGACTATGGATCCATCTAATTGGCCTTCTCAGAGGCAGTGAGGAGTCGTATGAAGAGTCAATGCTATCATAAAAGACTTCCGGATCATAAAAGACTCTAACCCAATTTGATGCTCGATACTACTCCCAAAATAAGTGATATAACTTTATTATCAATGCTTAACAACATACTCTTCCTTTGGTTTGAGATAATTTCTCAAACTATCCTCTTAAAAGAGGTAACTGCTCTTGAAATATCTTTGAACTCATAACTCATTTAGAAATCAAAGTTTCTCTTTTATCAATGTAAAAACGGATACCTTTGGGAATACTTAGTTCCCTTATACTCTTACTCAATTCATACTTGAAAAATCTTTCTCAAAAATATATCAAAATCAAACTATGATATGATCATTGATGACTCGAAAAGTCCTACTGCATAAACATTGATGGTATATCTAGATATCATATTGTTTATACATTGATGGCATACTCAACTGTCATACTAATCATGTATTAAAAGTTCTTTCTCAAAACTCATATTTACTTCCTCAAACACTCAATTTAAAACTCAAGTGTTGAATTTAAAAAATTTCTCAAGATTTATAACTCAAAGTAGGGTTCATGTTGAATTATAGACATGAACAATCAACTTAATGATCTCAATAACAATATAGAAACTCAATAATCAGAACTCAAGGAAATCATGATACTTCTCATCTCAAGAATACTCATTTCATAAGGTTCATGTTGAATTATCGACATGAAAGAATCTACTCAAGAATCATAATGCATAAAGTATAGAAATTCAATAATTAGGAATAGAATTTCAAAAAGAATCAGTAACTCAAGAACTCAAAATCAACTCATCTCAAAAATACTCAAATCTAGGAATAGAAACTTAGATTACTCATTTACTAATTTGAAACTAGATGTAGTGCATGAGGACAAACTAGTCCAACACTATGATAGCCTTTCTTACCTGAAAGAACAAGGTTCTTAAAGAATCTTGAAAAAGAACTTGAATAGAAGCCTTGAAACCCTAGCTTGAAGGAGAACAATCAAGAAAACCTTTCTTGAGATTCTTGAATTAGTTTTTTGAAATCTCTATGGCCAATAATTATGATTTTCATTAGTGATTCGTAATTGTATGGAGGAATTTGAGTTGGAAAGAATGAAATTCTTGGAGAAAGACTTACCTTGAAAAAGAATCTTGAATGGAGTCTTCTACTTTGATTTTTCCTTAGAGTTTTGCCTTAGGGTTTGAGAGAAAAGAGAATGTTGAATTAAGAGACGAAAATCTGATTGTTTTGGGTCTATAATTAGTCAAGAAATTTGTTTAGGGTTTTCTTAGAGGTAAAAAGACAAAAATGACCCTTTTTAATATTTTCCCATCGGCTAATTCGTCACTGCACTGTATCAGATTAGTAAAATGGTCATAACATTTTACTCAAAACTTGGATTGATGCGAAATTGGTGACATTAGAAAGAAGATTCAAATACCTTTACTTGGATAGTTTATGGTCCACGTAACTCTTTATATTCTAAGAGATATGATCATTTAAAGTTGACCCAAGAAAAATCTCATAGTGAAACTCAATTGGACAGAAAGTTTTCTACTCAACTTTATGTTAGGGAATTTTAGTGACCTTAACATCTAAAAAATTTAGAATCACTCGTTACAAATCTTATTCACCATAAAAAATGACTCAAGTCATAACTTAGAAATTTTTGAGATGTTACAATATCTCCCCCTTGGGATCATTCGTCCTCGAATGACGGCTGGACTGAGAATGGAAAAGGAGTTACTCTTACAAACTCACTTTCTAAAAATTTATCCTCCTCTCATCATCTCTACCAATGGAACTCTCATGCATTACCACCAGGAAACTGACTTGGTACTCATCGTGAAACCTTATCTCCTTCTTACTCCATATCATAACCTTAGATAGAATAAACACACCATCAAACTAGTACTATCAACAACACCACTCTCAACTAAAAAGGATCATTGAGAGAGCTTTAGGGAAAAAGATCATAAGCACGATTCATTCGAGATATTTGATATAAGAATATACATGACATAACATTATGTTACTAGCCATTGAGAGTAAACCGTGAATTTGTGAGACTGAACATACTTTGAGACATGAATGCTTATATGAATAGGTTCATATCATGAGGCTGATATCCATAACTTTATGGATTAAGCTTGAGGTTAATGGGCTAAAGTCTTTGCCACTCATTCTGGAAACTGAGAATAGATGTGAATATATCTGAAGTGTATGAGCATATGTCATGAACATGATTCTTATATAAGAAACATCATCATGATGTTGAAATGATTAAACTTGAGGAATATGCTACAGTATGAATGGATTGTTATACATCTAAAACTCATTCGGAAGACATCACTATCTCATCCTTAACACTTGACTTGGTTTCTTATCTTATCATCTCCCCTTAGGTCTAAAGCTGACACTTGAAAGCTATGAATCGATTCCATCATCTCTAAACTGGTCTACATTCACTTTACTCTAATACTCGGGAAAGGCTTATCTCATGGCTACTAAACTCTCCATAAGAAGGTATTAAGACTCCTTGTAAGACCTTTTTCTATGATGCTTCTATTAACCTCTTCTCAGTGGCTTATAAGGCTGCTTCATCTAACTCTTAAGGGAAAAATAATGCTTACATCAGCCTATTCCACGTTGACAGCTCAAATATACTATCTAGGCACACATGGAAAATCATTAACTTGATTGGAACCTCGTCTAATTACATGTAATCTAGGGTATACCTCTTAATGCATTTGTTACTCTTATGACTTAGCCACACTTCACTGCCCTTATCTAAAAGTTAATATCTCTCATTTGTACCACTCATATTC
This sequence comes from Solanum lignicaule, assembly GCA_029582545.1. Taxonomy (NCBI): domain Eukaryota; kingdom Viridiplantae; phylum Streptophyta; class Magnoliopsida; order Solanales; family Solanaceae; genus Solanum; species Solanum lignicaule. The sequence goes on from JAJOOF010002058.1 coordinate 75,819, forward strand.
ATTGCAGCTAACATCTTAATCTCTCACCTACTTTATTTCAAGTCTACCAGATCAGATCTCAAGACTAACATCATCACCCTCATGCTGTCATTCTTTTTATCACAACGCTCATCTCAAATTCAAGCTTAATGTTCATTACTAAACACGGATATCAATATAATTTCTCACATACTATACTAACTTATGAATACTAGATAAAATTAGGAAAAACTCGCCCACTAAGACATCATGACAAATAGTCAATCTTTATCTCTTAGTCAACATATTTACAATTTACCGTCACATTCCATTTCACAACTTAAGCACTACTTACCCATTCACTACACATCATTGCCTACTTAATTTTATAACCCTTTGAATAACATGAGGCTCTCCCTTCAAAAATTATAAGTCTAACTTAGAAAGATCACCTCAAGAATACTTTCCTTTTTTATTCAACACCTATACTTGGCCTTCACTAACACAATGTTACATTGACACATCATCATAAACTCCTTTCTAGTTATAGTATACTCTAACTCATCCTAACTAGTAACTATTCCTCTACCCTCTATCATGACCTCCACACAAACTCATCACTTCTCGGTCCACCCATTACGGGGAAAAACTCATTATTAATGACTCACTAGGTACATGGCTACAACTTACATACTCTACTCATTAACTAACTCCATTTCTAAGGTTACCACACTTCTATATGCATACTTCTAACTCTAGGAACTTTTACTACTACTGGCTAATAACATCACAATTCATATTATCTTTCAGGTGAAAAATATTATCCAAGCATTCTAAATTATACTCTCTTTTTAAAGGTCTCACCTAACACAAGGTTTAAAAAAGATAGTCTGGGAGTACATCTCGCTTTTTGCTCAAACACTCGATTCGTATGAATAAGAGTGCATTCTTTTGAATCTCAACACTTAAGCTCACTCACGGACTTCTCTCAAGCCCCTTTGCAGTCTCATGACTTTCTCAAAACTCTTGCTGAGAGTAATTCATTGATAAGGATCCGATTTTTGCTCTTCAACTACATTGTGTTTGAGGGGTAGCCGAATAAATATGAGAAATGCACGAGTTAGAATAAGTTCCTTATGACAAACTTCTATTGCACGATTTAGAGTATAAAGAAGGGAAACTTTTCTTAAATGTCTGTAGTCCCTCATTTATAGAAGTAAGGCCCTTACAACCATAAATAAGATCCTATCGACATGGCTTCATAGACATTCTAGGACACTTGAACCTAGCTCTGATACCAAGATTGTCACGACCCGAGCCTACACCCTGGACGTGGTCGGCACTTAAGCAGCATTACTGGTCCCGAGTAAACCCTCATCATGGCTAACTACAAGCGGAAGACTGAGCATACATAAGCATCAAACTGAAAAAAATGTTTAAAAATAATTTACTGAATCTCAAAACTGAACTGAATATACAAAGTATGAAACATAAGTTTTAAATAAAACATCTGAAATTGAAAGACTCTCCAAAACTATCTATCTATGAAGCCTCTACTATATATAAACGAGTGTCAGAACAAGACCCACGACTACTCAAAATGCTACTAATACTAACAACTCATAAACTAGAGTCCTCCGGAAGCAAGGATTCCTCACCCGAAAGCTGACGAGCGGATGAAGTGATCTTAACAGACTCTTGTTGAGGATCCTAAGAAATTGTCTCTGCATCATTAAAAGATGCAGGTTGAATGACATTAGTACATTGAATGTACGAGTATGTAATATAGTTGAATAACGAATAACTGAATGAAAGGACTGCAATAGATATAGATATATACTCATCTGAATCAATACATGAGGATGAAGTGAAAACCATTTAAGCTTTACAATAAAATATACAATTAAAGTAACATGAAAATAATATACTTTACTTGTGGGAAGTTTCTCTAACCGACAACCATTATTGTAACACCCTAAAAAATTCTAAGTTAAGACCCAAACTATTCATCATTTGTAAATAAGATCGTACCAGGTGATTCTTAAATTGCCCGTGTGTGTAAAGGTCAATTTTTTAGTGTGGGAATGAATTTTGATATGAATTAAGGTCACTTGACTCCCCTAGGACTAAGTTTGGTTGAAATCTTCCATACCGATTAAGTTTGGATGTAAGATTCTATCTAGGTCAACTTCAAATGACCCTATCTCTTAGAATATAAAGATTTATGTGTCTCATAACCTATCAAATGAATGGTATTTATATCGTATTTCCAACACCACCAATTTTGCAACAATTCGAGTTTCAAGTAAAACATTTTGACAATTTTAGTAATCTGCTATAGTGCAGTGACCAATAAGCCGATGGGAAAATATTAAAAGGGTTGTTTTTGTTTTTTTACCTCTAAGAAAACCCTAAAGAATTTCTTGACTAATCAAAGGCCCAAAATGACCAGATTTTCATCCCTTTATCCCCCATTCTCTTCCTCTCAAGCCCTAAGGCAAAATCTTAAGGAAAAATCAAAGTAGAAGACTTCAATTCAAGATTTTTTCAATCTTTTTCAAGATTCTTCTTCAAGGTAAGTCCTTATCCAAGAATTTCATTCTTTCCAACTCAATTTTCTTCATACAATTATAAATCATTAATAAGAATCCTAATTCTTGGCCATAAAGTTTCAAGAAATCTCAAGAAAGATTTTCGTAATTTTTTCTCCTTCAAGCTAGGGTTTCAAGGTTTCTAATCAATTTCTTCTTCAAGATTCTTCAAGAACCTTTTTCTTCCAGGTATGTAAGTCTATCATAGTGTTGGAGTAGTTCATCTTCACGCCTTACATCTACTTTCAAATCAGCAAAAGAGTAATCTACGATTCTATCCCTAGATTTGACTATTCTTGGAATGAGTTGATTCTAGGTTCTTGAGTTCCCGATTCTTTTGAAATTATATTCCTAATTATTGAATTTCTATATGTTATGAATTAAGATTCTTGAATTGATTCGCTCATGCCCATAATTCCGCATGAACTCTATGAAGTAAGTATTTTTTAGAGGAGTAGTATTGTTGAGTTATGAGTTATGAGTTCCGAGTTCTTGAGTCCTTGAGTCTCGAGTTCTTGAGTTCTGAGTTTCTATATTGCTATTAAGATATCTAAGTTGAGTCGTCCATGTCAATAATTCCACATGAACCCCATGAATTGAGTTATAAATCTTGAGAAGTTTTTTAAAAGCCAATACTTGGGATGTGATCGATTATAGGCAAATTTCACTATATGGGTAACTGTAACTACTAATACATAGCTAAATATCAGTGGGTAGGCTAGACTATAAGGGATATAGCTTTCTCTCGAACAACTATCCTGAATCAGGTGATTTTTTTTAACATCAATAAGCATAGCGATTAAGAACAGCCCACACCTTAAGTCATCCACTCTCTCAAGCTAGATGGGTAGGATTGGGTTTAGGATTCACTCTCTCAAGCTGAACCCATATCAACCCAATACCTACTAACCATTAATCACAAGCCTTGGTCCCAAAACTTCTCTCTCAAGCAAGCTAAGAACACAAAATTAGAACTGCATTTGCAACTACAATTCATAAATTAAACCTCAGCTAATAATTAAACCCACTTTAATATAGTATTTAAACTAGTAATTAACAATACTCGTAAGCTAATTCAACCCATAATCACATGATCACACCTAAAGAATTGGGGTTTTAGCCAAGTATCATAAAAAGGTAAAAACGGTTACCAAATCGATTATCCATCAACTGGGTAAGAATATTCAAGCCTTTAAAATGCTCAAAATTGAAAAAAATTAGTAACCCACTTGCAAAATCTCTTAATTGAGTCTCAAAAAGCCTTCAAGTCTACTAGGAAACTCTCAAACTTCAAAAGAAAACTATTCTAAATGGTAGAAAGCTAAAATATGGAGAGAAAAAAAATAACTCCTCAATTAACTGTTCAAAATTCAATTTATAGTTGCCAAAAATTAGACATGAAGGGCCATTAGGCGAGGTAAGTCGGGTTCGCCGAGTGGTTCAGCGAACTGCCCTTTGCTCTCTTCTATCGCATTTTTGCATTGGCTCATAGTATCCTCAAGTCCTGTAACTTTGAGGGATCACTCTTGTCATCGCGGAACTGATCGGCGACATGTTGACTGCCTTTCTCCTATAGCCAACTTGGTTTCTTCCCTCAGGGCTGACACACTGGAACTTTAGGCGGACTAAATATTCACTCAGCGATTCGCCAAGTGCTCTTGGCGATCATCAGGCTCGCCTTTCTCCACTTCTTCAGTATGTTTTGTTCCTTTTTGCCTGTTAGTGTCCTGGCTTTGCTCCTCAATCCATATACCTGGAAATCAAAGGCTTTAACATCAGTTTTATGGCACAAATTAAGCATTTAAGAACACTAAAACTATATAAACAAAGCCCCAAATGAGTCCAAATCTCAGACTCATCAATTAGTATGACAATCGAGTATGCCATCAATATTTAAGCAGTATGGTATCTAGATATACAATATGACTTCCCGAGCCATTAATGATCATGTTACAATATGATTTTGATATGTTTTTTGAGAAAGAGTTTTCAAGTATGAGTTGAGTAAGAGTATAAAGGGACTAAGTATTTTCAAAAGTATCAGTTTTTACATTGATAAAAGAGAAACTTTGATTTCTAAATAAGTTATGAGTTCAAAAGATATTTCAAGAGCAGTTACCTCTTTTAAGAGGGTAGTTTGAGCAATTATCTAAAACCAGAGGAAGAGTTATGTTTTTAAACATATGAGCATGAGTTATATATTATTGGGAGTAGTATTGAGCACCGATGTGAGGATGAGTTGGGACAACTCACATTCCTCATAAACCATGTATGCCAAATTAGGTACATGATCATATTTTTTAGATGAATCCTAAGTGCCTTCGGGCAGAGCTTAGTGGATACACTTAGTCGAGGTGTTCAATACCCCGGCAAGGTATAGGTTAGTTCTAGCAGCGTGGGTGAGACGATGTATCGTCAGGTAGCTCATAGTGATGGTTGTCGGTTAGAGAATCTCCCAAATAGAGTTAAAAAGTGTATTTTTATTATATCACTTAATATGTTGAGTTCAGAGATGAGTAAATATTTTTGCAAAGTTTTAATGATTTCACTTCTTTATTTCTTTACATTTAGTTGAGTGTATATATATATATATATATATTTCTATTATAGTCCTTTCATTTTGTTATTTCTTATTCAGCTATATTACATACTCATACATTCGATGTACTGATGCCATTCGACCTGCGACGTTAAATGATGCAGATATAGGTTCTTAGGATCCTCAACAAAAGTCTATTGAGATCACTTCATCCGCTCATCAGCTTTCGAATGAAGTCTCCTTGCTTCCGGAGGACTCTATTTTTATGAGTTGTTAGTATTAGTAGCATTTTGAATTGTTGTGGGCCTTGTCCCAACACTCATCTTAGTACAGTAGAGGCTTCATAGATAGATAGTTTTGGAGAGTCTTTCAGCTTCAGATGTTTTCTTTAACACTTATTGTTTAATACTTAGTATATTCAAAGAGTTTTGAGATTCAGTAACCTGTTATTAAATGTTTCTTTCAGTTGATGTTTATGTATGCTTGAGTTAGTCTTCCGCTTGTAGTCAGCCAGGATGAGGGTTCACTTGGGGACCAGCAACGGTTCTCGAGTATCGTCCATGTCCAGGGTGTAGGCTCAGGGCATGACAAACTTGATATTAGAGCACAGAGTTCAAGTGTCCTAGGGTGTCGATGAAGCTGTGTCGGTAGGATCTTATTTATGGTTGTGAGGCCCCCACTTTTATAAATGAGGGACTACAGACATTTAAGAAAAGTTTTCCTTCTTTCATACTCTAAATCGGGCAATAGATTTGTGTCATAAGGAACTTATTCAAACTCGTGTGTTTCTCAGATTCATTCGACTACCCCATACTCAAGGTAGTTAAAAAGCAAAGCCAGATTCTTATCGATGAGTTACACTAACCAAAAGTCTTCGGAAAGTCATGAGACTATAGAGGGGCTTGAGAGATGCCCGTGAGTGAGCTTAAGTGTTGAGATTCAAAAGAATGCGCTCTTATTCATATGAATCATGCATTCAAGCTAAAAGTGAAATGTACTCTCTTCTCTAAACCTTGTTTCAGCTGAGATCCTTAAAAGAAAGTGTGTTTTAGAGCTTGGGTAGTATTTTTACCCGAAAATATAGTATGAGTTACGAGATTATGAGCAGTAGTAATGAAGGTGCCCATAAATTAGAAGAATACATACAAAGGTTCAGTAATCTAAGAAAGGGAGATAGTGATGAGGCAATCTATGTTATTATATTCATGCACCCATCAGGTTATTAATGAGGAGTTTTCCCTTATGGGTAGACTAAGAAGTGATGAGTTTTTGTAGATCCCATGATAGGAGGTGGAGTAAGAGTTACTAGCTATTATGAGTTAGAGTATACTTTAGCTAGAAAGGAGGTTATGATGATGTGTCATTGTGTTGATAATGACCAAGTGTAGGTTCTATTCATGAGGTGATAGATCTAAGCTAGGCTTATGATTATTTAGGGAGAGCCCATAATATTAAGAGGATGACAGAACTAATTATGCAATGTTGAATAGTGAATGGGTAAATAGTAATTAAATTGTGAAAGGAAATGTTACGGTTAACTGTAAGTATGTAGACTGAGAGGTAAAGATTTACTACTTGTCATCTAGTAGTTGTAAGTTAGAATAGTAATTGAGAAATTATATTGATATATGTGTTTAGTAATAGACACTAAGCTTGAATTTGATATGAGTGTTGTGATCAAAAGGATGGGAACACGAGAGTGATGATGTTAGTTTTGAGAATTGATCGGGTAGAATTGACATAAAGTAGGCGAGGAATTAAGATATTAGCTGCAATGAATGGGAGTGGTACAAGTGCGAGATTCTGACATATAGATGAGAGCAATAAAGTGTGGCTAAGTCATTAGAGTAACAAGAGCATTAAGAGGTGTAACCGAGATCGTACGTAGTCAGAAGAGGTTCCAAATAAGTTTATGATTTTTTTCATGTATGCCTAGATGCATAATTAAGTTGTCAATGTGGAGTAGGCTGATGTAAGCATTAGTTATCACCCTTGAGAGTTTGGTAGAAAGGATTTTATATAGTTAATGATGAGCCTCTTAAATATAGTTCAAAGTTTCCTCCAGTTAGGTTGATATGAACATAGAAGGATGTTATTGGTAGGTTAAGAAGGAGAAGTCAGATTAAGTGACCTTATAAGCCAATGAGAAGAGTTTAAGAGAAGCATCTTAGAAAGAGGTCTTAGAAGGATTCTTAGTACTTGCTTATGGAGAGTTCAGTAGCCATGAGATAAGTCTTTCCCGTGTATTGGAGTAAAGGGAATGTAGACCATTTTAGAGATGATGGAATAGAATTATAGCTTTCAAGTATCAGTGTTAGACCTAAGGGGGATGATAAGATGAGAAACCAAGTCAAGTGTTGAGAATCAGATAGTAATATGCTCAAGGAGAGTTAAAGTGATATATCGATCCATTCATACTCTAGCGTATCCGTCAAAGTCAGTCGTTTCAACATTATGCTTATGTATCTTATATCAGAATTGTGTTCATGACCTATGCCCATACACTTCAGAGAGGTTCACATCTATGTTCAGTTTCCAGAATGAAGGGTAAAGACTTTAGCTCATTGATCTCAATCTTACTCCATAAAGTTATGGATATCAGCCTCATGATAGAAACATATTTATATAAGCACTTATATCTTATAGTATGCTAAGTATCACAAATTCATGATTTAATCTTAACAGCTAGCAAAATAATGTTATGTCATGCATACTCTTATATCATAATTCTCAAATGAATTATTCTTATGATCTTTCGCCATAAAACTCTTTCAGTGATCCTTTTTAGCTAGAGATGGATGTGGATAATAGTAGTTGAGTGATGATAAAAGGAGAAGGTTGATGTTTATTATGTTGGTAGCATTAGTGTGCTTATTCCATCTAAGTTTATAAAAGTGGAGGAATGAAGAATCAAGTTGTACTATGAGTAATAGTTAAGTGAGAGTAGTTAGTTAGTTCCTGATAGTAATGCGTGAATTTTTAGTTGGTAGAGATGATGAGAGAATTAGAAACTCTTAGAAGGATTGGTTGGTAGGAGTTCATGGAGTGGCTATAGTAATAGGCATGAATGTAGTGGTAAGGAGTAGTATTCTTGAGATGAGATTCCCTACATAGGCATAAAACCTTAACCTTGTGGTTTAGATAAAGTATAAACATCTCATGTTTAGTATTTTGTGATTTAGAGATTAGGCTTGAATACAGTAAGAGCAGATAGTTTAACTAAGACCTTAGTAAAAGTAGTTATATACCCTTGTGGGAGCTATGAGTTGTAGCCAATGAGGTGTGGTAATAGGAAAGAAGAGCATAGTTGAGAAGTATTTCTAAGCTTCAAAGCTACCAGTCATATCATTCAAGGCATAGTGTTCCTATTCTTACCTTGTGCCTCCTTGCATTATATCAAATAGTTTCAGATAGAGCGTGACTATGTTCAAACTCATATCGCTCTTGACTAATATGTTATAGACAGTTTCAAGCTCATAGTATGATTCAATTACGCATATTTTAGTAGGCAAGTTCAAAAAGTCAAAAAGATCGTAAGAGTAACTCCTTTCCCTTCCATCCACAGTTTAACCTTCATTCGAGGACGAATGATCCCAAGCGAGAGATATTGTAACACCCCAAAAATTTCTAAGTTAAGACCCGAACTATTCTTAATTTGTGAATAAGATTGTACCGGGTGATTCTTGAATTATCCATATGTGTAAAGGTCAATTCTTTAGTGTGGGAATGAAATTGGATATGAATTAAGGTCACTAGAATCCCCTAGCACTAAGTTGAGTTGAAATCTTCCATACCGATTAAATTTTGATGTAAGATTCTACCTGGGTCAACTTCAAACGACCATATCTCTTAGAATATAAAGAATTATGTGGAACATAACCTATCAAATTAGAGGTATTCTTTCCAACGCCACCAATTTCGCAACAATTTGAGTTTCGAGTAAAAAGTTATGATCAGTTTAGTAATCTGCTACAGTGTAGTGATGAATTAGCCGACGGGAAAACAATAAAAAGGGTCATTTTTGTCTTTTTACCTCTAAGAAAACCCTAAACGAATTTCTTGACTTTCTTGACTAGTTAGAAGCCCAAAACAATCAGATTTTCATCCCTTAATCCCCCATTCTCTTCTCTCTCAAACCCTAAGGAAAAATCAAAGTAGAAGACTTCAATTCAAGATTCTTTCAATCTTTTTCAAGATTCTTCTTCAAAGTAAGTCTTTCTTCATACAATTATGAATCATTAATAAGAAACCTAATTCTTGGCCATAAAGTTTCAAGAAACTAATTCAAGAAATCTCAAGAAAGATTTTCTTGATTTTTCTCCTTCAAGCTAGTGTTTCAAGGCTTCTAATCAAACTCTTCTTCAATATTATTCGAGAACCTTGTTCTTCCAGGTATGTAAGTCTATCATAGTGTTGGACTAGCTCATCCTCGCGCCCTACATCTACTTTCAAATCAGTAAAAGAGTAATCTAAAATTCTATCCCTAGATTTTAGTATTCTTGAAATGAGTTGATTTTGAGTTCTTGAGTTCATGATTCTTTTGAAAATAATATTCATAATTATTGAATTGCTATATGTTATGCATTAAGATTCTTGAGTTGAGTCGTTCATGCCCATAATTCCGCATGAACTATATGAACTGAGTATTTTTAGAGGAGTAGTATCGTTAACTTATGAGTTCTGAGTTCTTGAGTCCTTGAGTTCTGAGTACTGAGTTTCCATATTGCTATTAAGATCCCTGAATTGAGTCATACATGTCCATTATTCCACATGAACCCTATGAATTGAGTTATAAATCTTGAGAAGTTTTGTTTTAAGCCAACACTTGAGTTTAAATGGAGTTTTTGAGGAAGTAAAGATGATTTTTGAGAAAGAGTTTCTAAAACATGATTAGTATGACAATTAAGTATGCCATCAATGTTTAAGTAGTATGGTATATGGATATACCATCAATGTTTATGCAGTATGACTTCCTGAGTCATCAATGATCATATTACAATAAGATTTTGATATGTTTTTGAGAAAGAGTTTTCAAGTATGAGTTGACTAAGAGTATAAGGGGACTAAGTATTCCCAAAGGTATCAATTTTTACATTGATAAAAGAGAAACTTTGATTTCTAAATGAGTTATGAGTTCAAAAGATATTTCAGGATCAGTTACCTCTTTTAAGAGGGTAGTTTGAGCAATTATCTCAAACCAGAGGAAGAGTTATGTTTTAAAACATATGAGCATGATTTATATATTATTGGGAGTAGTATTGATCACCGATATGGGGATGAGTTCAGACAACTCACAATCCTCGTTAACCATGTATGCCAACATGGGTACAAGATCATACTTTTTAGATGAATCCTAAGTGTCGGTGTTCTATACCCGATAGGTATAGGACAGTTCTGGGAGCGCGGGCGAGACGTTGTATCATCATGTAGCTCATAGTGATGGTTGTCGGTTAGAGAATCTCCCAAATAGAGTTAAAAGTGTATTTTTATTATATCACTTAATATGTTGAGTTCAGAGAAAGTAAATATTTTTGTAAAGTTTTAATGAATTCACTTCTTTATTTCTTTACATTCAGTTGAGTATACATATATTTCTATTGTAGTCCTTTCATTCAGTTGTTTGTTATTCAGGTATATTACATACTCGTACATTCAATGTACTGATGTCATTCGACCTGCATCTTTTGATTAGATACATGTTCTTAGAATCCTCAACAAAAGTTTATTGGGATCACTTCATCCGCTCATCAGCTTTCAAGTGAGGTCTCCTTGCTTCCGGAAGACTCTAGTTTTATGACTTGTTAGTATTAGTAGCATTTTGAGTTATCGTGGGTCTTGTCCCGACACTCATCTTTGTACAGTAGAGGTTTCATAGATAAACACTTTTGGAGAGTCTTTCATATTCAGGAGTTCTCTATAAAACTTATGTTTGATACTTAGTATATTACAAGAGTTTTGAGATTCAGTAAATTGTTATTAAATGTTTCTTTCAATTGATGTTTATGTATACTCGAAACGTCTTCCGCTTGTAGTCAGCCAGGATGAGGGTTCACTTGGGGACCAGCAATTGTTCTCGAGTGTCGGCCACGTCCAGGGTGTAGGCTCGAGGCGTGACAATTACCATGAGCCTGGCAATGATACAACATTTTGCCTCACGTACAGGGTCATCCTCTACTTTGTCGAGATATAGGATGATATTATAACTATGGATCCATCTAATTGGCCCAAGGCAGTGAGGAGACACATGAAGAGTCATTGATATCCTATCCTACGTTGGCTACATAGTTCTATGGTACTTCCGAATCATAAAAGACTCTAAGCCAATTTGGTGCTCGATACTACTCCCAAAATAAGTGATATAAATGTATGCTTAATGTTTAAAAACATACTCTTCCTTTGGTTTGAGATAATTGTTCAAACTATCCTCTTAAAATAGGTAACTGCTCTTGAAATATCTTTGAACTCATAACTCATTTAGAAATCAAAGTTTCTCTTTTATCAATGTAAAAACTGATAGCTTTGGAAATACTTAGTTCCCTTATACTCTTACTCAATTCATACTTGAAAAAACTCTTTCTCAAAAATAGATCAAAATCATATTGTGATATGATCATTGATGACTCGGGGAGTCATACTGCATAAACAATGATGGTTTATCTTGATACCATACTGCTTAAATATTGATGGCATACTCGACTGTCATACTAATCATGTTTCAAAAATTCATTCTCAAAACTCATCTTTACTTCCTCAAAAACTCAGTTTAAAACTCAAGTATTGGCTTTAAAAAAAATTCTCAAGATTTATAACTCAAAGTAGGGTTCATGTTGAATTATAGACATGAACAAATCAACTCAAGGATCTCAATAACAATATAGAAACTCAATACTCAAAACTCAAGGACGCAAGAACTCAAAACTCACGATACTTCTCATCTCAAGAATACTCAATTCATAAGGTTCATGTTGAAATATAGACATGAACGAATCTACTTAATAATCTTAATGCATAACATATAGAAATTCCATAATTAGGAATAGAATTTCAAAAAGAATCAGGAACTCAAGAACTCAAAATCAACTCATCTCAAGAATACTCAAATCTAGGGATAGAAACCTAGATTACTCTTTTACTAATTTGAAAGTAGATGTAGGGCGTGAGGATGAACTAGTCCAACACTATTATAGTCTTACATACCTGAAAGAATAAGGTTCTTGAAGAATCTTGAAAAAGAACTTGAATAGAAGTCTTGAAACCCTAGCTTGAAGGAGAACAATCAAGAAAACCTTTCTTGAGATTCTTGAATTAGTTTCTTGAAATCTCTATGGCTAAGAATTATGATTTTCATTAGTGATCCATAATTGTATGAAGGACTTTGAGTTGGAAAAAATGAAATTCTTGGAGAAAGACTTACCTTGAGTAAGAATCTTGAAAAAGATTGAAAGAATCTTGAATGAAGTCTTCCACTTTAATTTTTCCTTAGAGATTTGCCTTAGGGTTTGAGAGAAATGAGAATGATGGATTAAGAGATAAAAATCTGATTGTTTTGGATCTATAATTAGTCAAGAAATTCGTTTAGGTTTTCTTAGACGTAAAAAGACAAAAACGACCCTTTTTAATATTTTCCCGTCGGCTAATTCATCTCTGCATTGTATCAGGTTACAAAAATGGTCATAACTTTTTACTCATAACTCGAATTGACGCGAAATTTGTGGCATTGGAAAGAAGATTCAAATACCTTTAATTTTATAGATTATGTGCCACGTAACTCTTTATATTCTAAGAGATATTGTCATTTAAAGTTGACCCAAGAAAAATCTTATAGTGAAACTCAATTGGAAGGAAAGTTTTCAACGCAACTTTATGTTAGAAAATTTAGTGACCTTAACATCTAAGAAAATTTATAATCACTCGGTACAAATCTTATTCACCATAAAGAATTGTAACACCCCGTAATGAGAAAGAACTAGAAAGAAGTTAAAAATTGGAAATAGTCATTTTTGGAAAGAATATAAAAATCTGGAAAATTTGTTACGTATGTTAAGTTGGATTATTGGTCAACTTCAAACGACCATAACTCCTAGCTCAGGAGGAGTTAGGTGTGTTTCCATATATCGTAGGAAATATCATGGAATAATCTTTCAAACACCGCCGAGTTTGTGTGATTCCGAGTTTGTATGAGTGAGATATACCCTTTGGAAGTTGGGTTGTTCGAATAAGGAAAGTCCAATCTGGATTTTGAAAGGGTAGTTTGGTCTTTTCCTTACCCAATTAATTTAATTCGTTTTAGTGAATTAATTAAGGTTCAAACTGAGTTTGGTCAGTTTAGAAAAGTTGAAGCTCACGCTAGGGCTTGGAGAAAAGAGAAAAGAGGAGAAAGGAGAAGAAAAGTTCAAAGTTCGTCGATTTCTTGGAGATTTTCGTGTGGATTTCGCAAAGGATTTAATCCTACAAGGTATGTGAGTCTTTAATAGCGTTGGGTTCGTTCACCCACGCGCCAATCATGTTTACTTCAGTGAAGTTTGTTCTAAAAAGTTGAAAGTTGATGAATCTTGAATAGTGTTCTTGAAATTGATGTTCGTTCTTGAGTTAGGTTGAGATTGAGGAGTTCCTTGAGGTTAAAATGTTGTTTCCTTGAGTTGTTTGAGTTTTATTTTTGTGTATACATACTGGGTATCTGAATCTAAAGGGAATTTGAGAAAAAGAACCGAGTTTAGGCGAATTGGGTTAGAAAACGAAGAAGAAAATTAGTCGGGTAAATCTGGGCACTGGCTCTGCGTCACGGATCTGCTCCCTAGATTTGGGAAAAATGCCTTGGCGTCGCTGACCGGTCACGGACCGTTCTACCTCAAAAAGTATTTTCGCGACCAAAATTTAAATATACCTCCGCGTCGCGGACTAGTTTCCAGGTAGTGATTTCTTGATCATTTCTCATGTTTAGCTATCTAAAATCATTCCTAAACATCATGAGATCTTTCCTATCACTAATCACAATCCTTGAATCCATAATTCAATTCAAGGGAAGTTAAGAGTCAAGTTAAGAGAAGTTAAGAGTCAAGTCAAGAGTCAAGTTAAGAGAAGTTCATAAAGTTTTCCAAAAGTCTTTTACAAATGTTTTAACTTTGTTTTAAGACTTGAGTTTTGAGTTGAGTTAAGAGTAAGTTTGAAGTTCATTTCTTCAAAAGAGTATATCGGGACTATGTATTCCCAAAGAGTAAATGTTTTCACATTTAAAGAAGAAAGGAAACCTTGATTTCCAAAAGAGCCTTTGAGCTAGTTTTCAGTAAAGAGTAAGAGTAAAGTTCATTCTTCAAAGATTATACGGGAACTAAGTATTCCCAAGAGTTAAAATGTTGTCACATTTGAGCAAGAAAGGAAACTGAGATTTCCAAAAGAGTTTTTAAGCTTAGTTTTTGAGTAATTATCTCAAACCAAAGAAAGAGTTTTGTTTCTACAAGCATATGAGCTAAGTATATTTTGGGAGTAGTATTGAGCACCGATATGGGGATGAGTTTGAGTTCAGATATCTCACGTCTCCATAAACCATGTAGCCACCATGGGTAGTAAAGGATCATACTTTTTAGATGACTTCTTAAAATGCTTTTAGCATAGACTAGTGGATCCAATTAGTTAAGCGTTCTATATGACGGCAAAGTATAGGACAGTTCTGACAGCGTGGGCAAGACGTTGTAACACCACTTAGGCTCATAGTGGTGGTTGTCGATTAGAGAAACTCCCACAGAAACTATATTACTTTTTTTATATGAGTAAAGTTGAGTTTGTTATTGCAATTTCTTTAACGAACTAAGTTGTTTTCTACTGTTTTAAGATAAAAGTTTTAAGTTGAGTAATTTTATTGATATAAAACAAAGTTCAGTGACTTTGTTAGATAATTTCTTATGGTTCAGTGATCTTTTAAGATATTAACTCTCATGCGGATCTACGGTCTACATAAGGCTAAGGACCTGTTCGGCCACAAATATATTATTTTTTTTAAAGTTGGAAAAAAAATTGGAAACTGGTTTTTGGCCAAGTTCTCAAGTTCTAGAAAAATTTAGAATTTGGGACAAATTCTATTATTTGAGAGTTTTAAAAAATTACCCCCAAACTTTCAAATTTTATAAAAACACTCATCATTTATAGTTTTGGAATAATTTATTTCCTAGTTTGTTGTACAAAATATATAGCATTATATACATATTTTAATCTAAACTTGCTCTCCAAAGTCACTTCTAATAACAAGTAGTAATAGTAGTTATTTGTATACCAATCAAGGGTATGTTTCTTTTGTTTTCCTCCTCTCTTTTTTTCAAATTCATATTAATTATATCCATCGTCATTGTTTTTCACCGAACATCTTCATTATAAAATGATAATACAAACTTATGAGTATTTTGAATAATTTTTAGAACTTATGGATATAAAATTATTTCTTTTTTAAAAAAAGTCAAATATTTCTCCCAAAAAGTATGGTCAAACACATGGTAAAACTTTACCAATAAATAAAGGCACAATATATAAACGTACTTTATAACTTGGTTTTAGCTGACATCTATTTTCAACTTTAAAACTATACAAATTAACACTTAAACTTGTATAAAATCAAACAAATAGACACGTAAATTGATTTAAAAGGTTGTTGATATCGGTATAAGAGTTTAGGACTTCACCCATGAGTAGGACATAATATCCCAAGTAACACAAAACCTGGAAGTTATTTAGGATTGAAAGTCCATGATTCTAAAGTTATAAATATACAATTTTATCCAACAAAAAATTATTTTTGAAGAAGTAATTTATTTTTTAAAAGGTATAAAAGTCAATCAACATTTGAGGATATTATCATCGATCAACATTTAACATTCGTTTTTATTTTTCCAACCATTTTTGTAACTTGGTTGCGGCACAAATTCTATCACAATAACCTTTCTTGGTCTTGTATTGTTCAATCGCGTTAGATAGAATTATTTAACAATTTGATTTTTATTAATTTTACGTTTTTTTATATTATTGTTATAGACATTATATAATAATAAAGGATTGATAATTATACTAAACCAAAAATGATAATCTTAAATTCCTGGTTATGTAGATTTTAGTGGTTAATTAAGAAAATTATCAACCAAATAAAAATAGTGGCCGTCTTAGCTCAGTGGTAGAGCGCGTGGCTTTTAACCACGTGGTCGTGGGTTCGATCCCCACAGACGGCGAATTTTTATTTTGGTGATTTAGAACATATTCAAACTATAGAATATAGTTTATTTTGTTTGCAATATGATTAATGGCTTTCTAAAAACTATAAAATTAAAGATATAACTATTAGTAGAAATTAAATTTTGATACATCAAAATTGTTTATAAAACGTTAATATATATTTTTTGTGTACATATAATTAAACAAAAACTATGGATTCAATGGCCACATTGAGACTATTTTGAGGGGTTATGATAAGGTTCATGGTTGTTTTGTTTTTGGGAATAGAAAAGGATTCCTTTTGGACTTCATAAAAGTTTTTGATTTGGTGATAACTAACTTGAGTTTCTTGAAGAAGGAGAATCACTTGGTGACCTTCCGGAGTATCTACAATCCAGCATAAACGTTTGACTATGAATTTAGAGATTAAGAGTAAATGGAAGAAGAGGGCTTGTATAATATATTGACGGTCAAGTAAGGTAGCTTGACTACTATTAGAGCTCAGGAGATAGAAGGAAAGTTATTTATTGGTAACGGGGGCTTGGGGAGTAGTAGGGATACTAGCAGTACGCGGGATAAGATAACTAATTGCATTAGGGAAGTAGCTAGAGAGGTGTTGAGAGCCTCAAAGAATAAAGCTCGTCTTCCCAACACTTTCTTTAACCATCTATATAAAGCTCGTCTTCACTCTCAATTGTCTCCTTCAACCTTTCACTACTGTGTTTCGCCATTGGAATGGTTCTCATGTACGTTTGAGAGATGTATATCAAAATTATAATAGCTTATAACCTCTTTCAAGATGTTGCTACTTCAAAAGCAAATCAAGGCAATGGATATGAATATAGAAAGAAAAAAAAAATCTCTAGCATATCTTCAATTGTAATCACAAGATGCAATTTTTATGTCATCTTAGATTTTTCTTTTTGATTATGTCATATTAGATTTTTCATCATTACCTCAAAATGCAATATTTATCACTTTATAGAGGTACTCACCAATCACCTCATTCACAATATTTTAAAAACCTAGATAAGTTTTTAATAAAACAAATCATACTTGCATGGTATAATCCAAAAATCTCGTCTTATTTGAGAGAAAAATGTGCTTGCTTCTAGGGAAAGAATTCAAGCTAGATACAAAAAAATTTCCTTCTTCACCTTTGCTTCCATAAGAATAACTCTTTTCTTTTACTCTTCAAATCGTAAATTTTAATAAGAATACTGGATTCAGTAGTAGTTCAACAATCAACTTCTTTACACCCAATACCATCCAATCTTTCAGATTTTCAGCAACTCAAGTTTCAAATTCCAACAATAAAGAAGTTACCAGAAAATGGAGGTTTGCTTGAATTTGGATTTAGGCATATAAGGGATTGGGAAAAAATTTAAAGGTTGGATATGTGAAGAACATACGAGTGTCACATTGCTAAAGTGGTGTGTATTAGACACGCTTCATGCAATGTATGGTGTGTAAAAGGTTTCTTGTGAAGAAAAGGTATAAAAAGGATTTGGCTATAAGTTCAAGAAATAAACTATGCTTTAACCCTATTTTAAACCAAGCAAACAAGGAACAAAAAGACCTTAATCTATTAGCTTCAGATATGAACCATAACATATCAATAAAGAAGGGAATTGACAATAATACATTCTCTCCAATAAAGATTTACATGAATCTACACAAAACATGTGTAGCTACATGAAGTGCTTAAAGTTTAGGAATTAGTAAACCCAAAGACCATGCTAAGCAAACATATTTGTAGAACATACAGAACCTGGATCGCATAAGAGATGACCATAACGATGAGCGTGTAAGGAATAACTAAAGCTTTGCCGGTAAAAGATGAAACTAAGTGGCACATAAGTATGCTAAGTTGCCCTGTTTGATCTTTCATAGAAGCAGGTAAGCTAATTCCCCCTTCCATTCTTTTTCTCATGTTGACAATAAATCAAGGGCTCGTCGTAATCCATTAGAAATTTGGGATCAGTTTCTTTCAATAACTCTGTGCTAGCTGAGATACTCAATAAGGAAGAACAGATGAAATCCTTGACAAGTCACAACTTAGCTATGCACTTTGAAGCACATCAGGTTCGGGAATAACTTGAGCAGTTGATCACGGCTGCGATTCTACAAAGTAATGTACCAACAGTAAGAAAATCATATGAATCATGGGGAAATATGAGAAAATGTGCAAGGGCTTATGGGAAGAGCAGGGACTTCCAGCTGACCAAGTAATGAACTTAGAAAACCTACTGGGAAAACCATATTGAAAGGCTTAGCTTTTAATTGCTAAATAGCACGATCCAGTTGTTTTCCAACTTTATCACATGTGATTTTATGAGCCAATATTCTAGGAAACAAAGGAAACTGCTTATTTCTCTTGTATTTTAACTTCACAAAAAGACAGGGAGATCAACAATGATGTTGCACATCGCATTGGAGTGAGATGGGTGAAATGGAGACTTGCGTACAGGATACTGTGTGATAAGAATGTGTCACACAAAACTTAAATGTGTCACCACTTGTTGGATTATATTGGTTATGTTGTTGTCGTCGTATTCTAGGAAACAGAAGTGACAACATGGCTGGAGATTCTAAAGATATATTATGTACCTTCATATTGATGCACCCATTTACATCAAGGGTTGTAAGTGTATTGGAGCAGAAGCTAGAAAGCACCTCTAAGCACCTGTCAGAGACCCCAAGTATCCCAAACAAACTGCAGTAGCAACATAAAAAGAAATTAAATAAATATAGCAGTCAGTTCACTGGAAGGTCACGAATTTAGTCATTACAAAAATAGTCCAGCTCATTAATGAAATTGCAAATAAATCTGCAGTCAATAGGAAGTGGTTATACTTCATATTTATAATTGCTTAAGCCGGAGGCCCAATGACTACACAAACATTGGAGTATTCAAAAACAGTATATCTCTATCTAGTTAGTTCACAAGATAGGATATTTGTCGACTTTGTGGAGGTGCTGAAGTAATACAGCATAGGTCATTTTGGTCTTCCTATTTTAGTGATAATTTTAGGTCCACACTCACCTTAATAATTCAAGAGACCTGCAGCCTTGAGCTATTGCTATGACCCCAACATCACTGACTTGTACACACCTGTAAATGTGAATATATATCGGTTCAATAACATACAATTGTGTCTCCTTTTGCTCCCAATGAAAATGAAATATAATTGGGATACATACCATGTCAAATTGAGAGACACCAGGTTTTTGCACATTGCTATACAAGAAAGCCCATCATCTGTCAGATTCTGAAGGACAACTGGGGTTAATAGCAATATCACTTAGACAGTTTCGGTATTGCACCAAGCAATAGCATAACCTATGAAAAGCAGTCCAAGAAAATGCTGAAGACTATACCTGAGCACCACAGAGATCCAGAAATCTAAGATGAGGCAGACGAGATATCATCTTATAAGCTTCATCTGTTAAACTGCAAGAAAGAAAGGAAGCAGATTGTCTGAGTAGAAACTCCAACATATGCATTTTGTAGTATACCATTGAGTGGTAGGAAAGGTGCATTCACACGATATGCAATGAAATGGAACATATCTTTTGACAGATATATTATAAAATGAAACAAGCGGTTACGTGGAAAGGGCATAAAGGTTCAAAGTCTGTAGAGAAGAGCAGTTCAGCAATATCCGCTGCAAACCAGAATCTGTCATCTTGATGCACCTAGTCACATCAAACAAAATCAGTACAATCAAGAAAACATAATCATATTTGGTCCCTCTCAAAAAGGTTATAAAGACCAAACAATTAGAAATACTCTCAAGATACTCGATTATAAGTATCCTTCTTAGAGAAAGGGGGGCTTATATTATCCTCACCCCTACAACAGACAAAGGCCTAAGCCAAGAAAGGGCATCCTTATGTCCAAGAGATGCTATGCGTTATCCAGAACATTTAAAAACAACTCTTCCTTTAACTAATCTCATGCAGACTGAGAGAAAATATCCAACCTAGTGATGTTCAACGATTCCAATTCTTGATAATTGTCAGCAACCAGATGCAAACTTTTGTCTGTAATATTCTGCATAAATATCAATACAATGAGAAAAATCTTCAGCAGAACGAGTATGGATCAAATGAAGCTAAGAGGATTTGCATAATGAGAAGCAAGTGCAACTTATGTACATAGTGCCAACTTAAACTGCTGAAAGGGCGAAATACGAATTGGATAGTTATACTTATCAGTTGAAAGAAAGAAAGAAAAAGAAAAACGAAGGAAGAATTTGAAACATTTTGAGGGGAACGTCACAAACGACACCTCAGCATATTTGGTATGTATATCTGAAGAGCATATTCGACTAGCTTGATGTATCTCATGGTGAGGCTCCTATTAAAGTTGCAATAAGGTAAACAGGACATATTGAAATTCTAGTCAATGAAGTGCATGTTGTGCATCATATTGGAATTAGGGAGACAAAGCTTCTGAGTGCATCTTATGTTGCACAAGTATCAAGTCTTAGATGCACGGAGCTCTAATCAAATGATATTGTCAACAGATAAAGTAGGTTCTTTAAATACTTGAGTTGCAACCGTGCTATGATGTTTTCACCTTATGCTGGTGCATGTGTCTCATTCTTTCGATTATCCAACATCGTACAAACCTTGGTCTAAACACCTCTAGATGTTTAACCCGGTTTCTCTCATTAATGATCATCAATATCATCTTCTTAGAGAGACTTAGTTTGGCTTATAAAAAAAAGTCATAACATGGTAGCGGAAATCATCTCTTCACGTTCTCCAACATAAGAGGCGATTGTTCATGTTAGAGAGCCAATCTCACGACTTGTCCAACACTCTTCATTTCTAAAACATTATTACATGCATATGAAATATGAATATAAATTCAAAAGTCATATATTGATGAGAACAATATAACAATCAAGTTATTTTACAATACAAAAATATTATCATATCCAACCAAACCTAGAGCATTAACATGTTTCTCAAACAAGTCTCTAGTTATTAGGATTAGTTATCATTTTACGTGTAGGAATGTATTGTAAATTTATTTCTCCACTTGCTACTATGTCTCTCACAAAGTTATACTTGATATCAATGTGTTTGGTCTTGCTGTGATACTTAGGATCCTTCTATATGTGATAGCCGCCTGACTGTCACAATATAAAATCATAGGTCCCTTGGAATTCTTTGCAATATCCAAATGCTCAAAGAATCTCTTTGACCAAATAGCTTCTTGTACTGCAGATGCACAAGCTACGAATTCAAATTCCATAGTTGAAAGAGTTGTGCAAGTTTGTTTCTTACTTTTCCATGAAATAGCACTATCAATAAGTAAGAAAGCATAACCGGAGGTTGATTTTCTATCACACCGATCACCAGCCCAATCAACATTTGTATAACCTCTTATGAATTAATTAGATCTACTATAGCATAGTGAATAATCTGCAGTTCCCTTCAAGTATCAAAATATTCTTTTCATTGCTTTCAAGTGATCTCTTCCAGGATTGGATTAATACTTGCTAACCAGACCTACAGCATAACAAATGTCTGAGCGAGTACACGAGTACACATCATAGCATACATCAGACTCCCGACAACACTAGAATATGGAACTCGAGACATGTCTTCCATTTCTTTTTCAGTCTTTGAACACATTTCAAGGTTTAAAGTTTCACCTCTTGCTACAAGAGTATTCATGGATTTGCAACTATTCATTCGAAAGTGTTCAATATTTTCTTTATGTATGTTTTTTGAGATAAACTCAAAAATTTCTTGGAACAATTTCTCTGGATCTTAACACCCAATATATAGTCTGTGTCACCCATATCTTTCATATCAAATGACTTTGAAAACCATGACTTGACAGTTTTCACATACTCCAAATTATTTCCAACCAATAAAATATCATCTAAATAAAAAGAAAGAACTACAAACTTTCCATTGGACTTTTCCACGTAGATGCAATGGTTTTCATAGATCATAGTGAAATCAAATGAAATCACCTCCTTATGAAATTTTAGGTACCACTACCTTGAAGATTGCTTTAGGCCAGCAATTGATCTTTTTAAATTATAAACTTTCTTTTCTTGGTCTTTAACAACGAAACCTAATGGTTGTTCCATGTAGTTTCCTCGTTCAATTCTCCATTGAAAATAGCGGTCTGCCACTCTTATTCAATCCCAATTGATAAACATTCAAATTTTCCAAATAAATAATGAAAGAACTTGAAGACCACACCATATAAGCTTAAGTTAAGTGCTGACATGGCAAAAAACTAGAAGTAACTGTGAAAAATGAAAAAGAAGTCGGCGGCATGGGATTTAGAATGAATACGAGGGGAGGGACCTGAAAGAAGAAGAAAAGGCCGGGGGGGGGGGACTCAACAAAGAAGAAGCAATTATTGTGTCTTCTCCATTTTTTAGAATAAACAGAGGAAATCTTGAATTTAGTCATGGCCTACCGGAAAAATGATAGCCGGCCATCACTAGTTGTAATAGAATGAAGGAATGAGAATCTTCCATCATTTCAGAGCCGACGCCTCGAAGTGAAAGGGCATCGTCTTGTGCAAGGCAACAATTGTTGTCCCTTTATCATCTTCTATCTGGTACACTTGGTAAAAGGGCGGATTCTCGTCTTTCGTCTTTTCTTTTGTGTTGAGTGAGTTTGAAATAACGGTTCCCGGTTGGCTTTGTATGAAGAATATTTTTTGCCAATAAATGTTCTCTTCCTCTCCTTTCTTTCACACCCTAAAACTCACAACATCTGCTATGTTTTGACCACAAACTGTACAATGCAGATTATCAGAACCTTTGTCCAGAATCATTGTTCTAAAAAACAAACTCCAGCAATCGACCAGAAGGACATCTACTGGAAGTCTGCATTTCCCTTGACGGCAACTTTCAGGTTCTTGCCATTGAGGAACCCAACAAGTTTGTTGGCTAGAAAACTTCTTAAGGACAAACATCAGACCCGTTGTTCACGGTCCTTCCCAGTTACCATCTTTCCTCTATTTCGGACTATTGGAGCTGAGGAATATCATGGAAGAAATGGTTCTAAAATAAAAAAGTAGGGAAGGAGGAAGGGGTTCTGATGTTGGGAGATGGGAAATTTTTCATGATTGTACTTCTTTTACATGCTTCATCGTTTCATTGTTCATTTGGCAGGTCAATGATAATTGTTAGCCATGCACAGTATGTTGGATAGGGGTGTTTATAAGACAAAGAAGTGTCTAACTGGTCACTGGAAAGTTAAGGTATCTACTTGACAAATGATGCCATGTTTTTTATGAAAACTACAAATTATGCCATGATTATGGGGCTATCAAGGTATTTGGCTAATTAGTAAGCCTAGCAAGGATCAAGAATATATTTTTGATTGAGCCGAGATTCCATCTCTATTCACTTTCCATCATCTACTTTTTCTAGGTAACGATAACAGCATTCTGTTCCCACTTATTTTACTTTAAAATTTAAAAAGATAGCTGTTTTTTATAAACTCATTACAAGTAAATGTAAGAAATAATTAATCTCACAACCTGGGTCACATGTAAAGAATAAATAGTTTTCAAAAAGCAAGGTGTGTGTATAGATATAGATAGCCAAATATTTTTTAAAAAAAAAAAGGAAAGGTACAAGTAGGAATAAAGTAGATTCATGTCTAGTCCTCAAGTAAGGCATCAACAAAATTAGAACATCACTTTTCTGAGGATCTAGCAATTTATGAATGTCTTAAGAGGGGAGATCTTAAAGTGGGAGAAAGACAAATTTAAAATGCCTAGTAGAACTACTTTATAAGCAAAATATACCACACTTTGCAGGATTTGTGGAGATGGGGTACATGGAGAGATGGGATGTTCTCAGTCTGTCAGTCAAGGCTTACTACTAAAAAATGTTGGCGAGGGTGGAGGTGGATTTTCCGTCTTCATCGGTATAGGTATCTTGGGCGAGTAAGAAAGAGTGATATTTTGTGTGGCTACAAAAGTGATCCTGACATCCGACAACCGAGGAAGAAAGGATTACACTTTTCAGGTAGTGTTATGTGTAAGCATGCAGGAGAAGACATATCACGTCCTTCTGCGTTGTCATGTGGCTACGGTTTCGTGGTGAACGGTCCTGAACTAATTTTTAGTACAATGGGTTATGCAAAGCAGAGTGAAGGAAGTGTTTTACAGTTAGGCTTTTAGATAAAGGAAGAGAGGACTCTTAGCGTGGGATGTTGCTTCTTCAGCCACTATGTGGGTTCTTTGGAAAGAGAGTGGACATCTGAAACCGCCGAGAATGACACTGCATACTCGAGGAATAGCCTCGTGTTCTTAGTTTCTTTTTGGTAGATCCATCATACCCCTACTTGTGTAGATGATTGGTGGCTTTTGTTAGAGAAAAATTTCCGGTTTAGGTTCTTCACTTTTTTGGATACTGCTTGTATACAGGGTCTCTTTTCTCCTGACATCTATATGAATGTTGAAAAACTGTAGACAAGAATAATAATTTATGAAGGGTGATAAAGTCTATTTATACAACAACAATAGCAATATACTATGTCTCAAACCTGGCCTAGTTGGGATCAACTATATGAATCATTGCTATCCATGTCGCTCCATTTAGACTGGTCTCAATCAAACATAAAAAGTTTAGGTTCTCTATCAGTAGAAGTCCTCTATGTTTTCTCTATCATACAAATATCAGACATCTATCATACAAATATCAGACAAAACAAAAAGACTCCTAGCGAATATCTGATGAGCGCACTACCACGACTAAGCCTTAAGCCCAACTAATTGGTACCACTAAATGGATCTTTTTCCTTCCGTTGTACCCTATTTTTTGCTAAGTCTGCATGAGTTCAAGGAGAATGTAGGCCTTTCAACACAACTTCTTTCCATTAGATTTTAGGCCTTTCAACACAACTTCTTTCCATTAGATTTTAGGCCTTTCAACACAACTTCTTTCCATTAGATTTTAGGCCTATCTCGTTTCTCCTTTAACAGCTTGAATCACCATGGTCTCATACATATGAATGGTGCATTTGGAGGTTGATGTAAGACAAGCTCATCAAGTAATCACTGAAACATGCATATAGAACATTAGAGGTTTATGTACCTTGCATCCACTTAAGTTCAAATCTACCACAAATCTGCAATTCTTCACCAGATGAGTAATGCCAACATCTGTTACCCTAAACATTTATCCAAAAATTGCAGGTGACAAAGTTACATTTATTCGGTCATGCAACAGCTATATAATAATTGGGAAAGAGCATTAGATGAAGCTTGTGATACCTTACATTCCAATAAATGGAAAAAACCTTCAGTTTAGGACAAGTATTTGTCACTACTTCGATTCCCTTGTCAGAGATCCTTTGACAGCCATTTAGATTTAGAATCTCTAAATCTAAAAGGGAATCCCCACACTGCATATTTTTTACACCACGGGAACATCAAATTTCTGTGACAAAAATAGTACCATGCAGGACACATTAAAAGTAATTTGTTACCTCAAATTACAAGAATTAGCAAACTTTTCTTTATCTTCATTAGATGGTAAGATATGAATAGTTTCCTCATTTTTTGACACCCCTATATACAGGTCACCCAAGTTGTTGACACAACAAGGAAAAAATCACTTCTAACGTTTCTGAGGATTATAAAATGGCTCCAAGTAGATATTGATACTAAGTCACCAAAATAAGCCAGAGGTGCTTATCAAACAAAGGCAGCCTCCACAGATTTTTTTAAAAAAATAATCTGAAACGTTCTAATTTCTGTGACTTCCCAATTTTCTAAATCCCACCTTGCTTTTAACATTTTCCAGTTGCTTGTCTTCAATATCCTGCGCAAACTCAAGGTTGATATGCTTCACATTGCGATATCTCGGCTGCAAGAAGAAAACATAAGACAAACAACCTGCATCCCTAAGTTAAAGAAACTCATTCTTCTATACTGCTTCTTTTCATCACCTACACAATAGAAAAGCACAGGATCCAAAGAAGCGTGGCTTAGTGGTTATCAGTTAATATGGAGGAGGCTACGACAAAGGGCACTAGTTCCTTACTAGTGTTCCTGTTGCTTGACAAAAAACAAAAAAAAACAAAGAAGCCAATGAAGCCTGTCTTAGCGGTTATCTATCAAAAAAATTTAGTCTGGCCTAGTGGTGAGTATTTAAGATGAAGGTGTTGAGACCAAGTAATCCAGTTCTTATCCTGTTAATACATGGTTTATGTCCAACTTAAATATTGGTCTTCTCTCTAGTAGTAATTTTAGAACAAGGTAGTACTACTAGACCTTATATTGGTTGAGAAAAACGACCCAAAAAAAAAAAAAAAATAGCAGCAACCAAAGAAATATACAATATGCGATATCTACATAGGGTGTGTTTGCAATGGAGGAAAACATCCAAAAACTGTTTTTCAATTTACCTATGTTTGGTTGGTCAAAATGTTTGGAAAACATCTTCGGAAAACAAGTTCCTTAAAAATGAGGCAATGATTTCCCTGATGGAAGTAGGGAAAACAAGTTTCTTAAAAATGAGGCAATGACTTCCCTGATGGAAGTAGGGAAAACAAGCTCCTTAAAAACGAGGCAAATGACTTCCCTTGGGAGTAGGAAAAACAAATTCCTTAAAAATGAGGCAAATGACTTCCCAGACGGAAGTCTCCAATTTTATTTTCTCCTCTCCACCCACCCAATCCCCCAACCCTTGACCATCCCACCCCCTACCACCCTTGAACCCTCACTCCACATCCAATACCGCCTCCATGTTGTTTTGCTAGATAACATATAAATGCTCTTCGAACCAACTTATTTTCCAAGATAACATTTTCTAGGAAATCATTTTCTGTGGAAAACAATTTCATTCACACCAAACACTTAAAAAGCAAAATATGACTAGTTTTATCTTTGAGCCTCCAAATTCCAGTCTTTCTCCATTCACATTATTCTCCCAGATTCCCAAAAGACAAATTAAAGCAATTAACTTTTCCTTCTTACAGTTTTCCTGGAACCAAAACTGATTACTCAGAAAAATCCATCAGCTTAACAAATACCCAATAAAAAACAGGAAAGAAAAGGAAACAAACCAAAGAAAGAGCTGAGACAAGGCGATCACCAGCATTACTCATCTCATGAAAATCAAGAACCTATAAGAGAAACACCAAAAATTAAAACAAGTAAAAAAAAAAGGAAAGGGTACCCAGTTGTGCAATACATAGCAAACCACACACAGTAAATGTAAACCGCACTAAGCAAGTCGTATCGAGTGGGAAAGTGAACTAACCAGCCAGAGGGAGGGGTGAGAAAGGAGAGTACGGTAAATCGAAGGGCTGACAAGTAGAAGAGTGATGAGGTCTCTTTGTTGAAGCCTCGTGCTCACTATTTTCATCACTTTTGGCACTGTTTCTCTGTTCCAAATAGTTTCTGCCGCCATTGCTCCTTCACCGGAATTTGACAAATGCTCAACTTCTTTTTCTTCTCTATTGATGATGATGAGTAGGGATTGCTTAAAGCCAATATAAATTAATTGTTGACACTTTTTTTATTTTGAAAAAATTAAGAATACATTAATTAAAAAAAAAAATCAGAAATTTTTTTTTTTCTTAATGGAATTTTCAACTACTTTTAAATCTCAAATAATGATTATCTCTACTTTTAAGAATAATATTGACAAATTATTTTTTGATTAATGTTTTTAAATATTTTTTTGAAGGGTTATATATACCCTAATAATTCATTTATATATTGGATCATAGGGAGTAAAAATTTTCTATCTATCACCATGAATTGTGATGCAGTAGTGGGATTGTTTCATCCATAACTAGAGGTGTTGGGTTCAAGCCCTGGTGTGGATTGTGGAGAAAACCATGTTGAGAGCATCACCCTTAAATGGATTCTACATTGCGTGATCTAAATTTAATCGAACTCCAATGCAAGCTCCTTACATAGAAAGAAAATTTTAAAAAAAATAAGAAGAAAAAACTCCTCAATCTAACAATCTCTTTTTTTGAAAGTAAAAAGAACTTATTAAATAGGTAGCCTCCTTAAGGGTTTTCGTCCTCAAAACTTTGTTTCGAGATCTTTAATTAATAGTCGAAAAAATTGAAAGAATCTTAATAACTTAGTTGATTATCTACCTGAATACTCACCTTATTGGTGAGGATTTGACTCCCCACATTGTAATCACATCTCCACCCCATTAAAAAAAGAGTAGAAAAAATTATTTATCTCATAACACTTTTACTGCTCTATATATATATTATACGGGTGAAAATCATTTCCAACCCCCTTCCCCTAACTTTACTTTTAAATTCTAACTTCACACTCAATTTAGAACAATAATCAAACTCCCCCATTTATCATAATTTAATCTTTAAAATGTCTATCATTTCCTTGCGTTATCAATTTTTCGTTTACTTCTTTAAAAATCGTGATATTTTTTCTTATTTTTGTGGATTTATGTAACAATTTTTTTATAAAAGCATAAACATTATCTTTTGAGCGAATTTTTAAAAAAAATACTCTAATTAAGTATTCATAAGCTAATGACGTTCTATATATAATAAAGTAAATTAGCATAATAAAAAATTAATTTTATTAATAATCAAAATTCTAATATTTATTTATACAAGTGAAATAGCAGATAATAATAATATTACAAATATATTTCAATGTAGGAAATACAAATAATTAATTTAATTAAGGTCAAAATTTCAAAGATTGTATTTACTTAGATTTTAAATTATTTAAACTATAATTTATGCAATACTCCATCAATGTCAATCAAAACTTGTTTACTTATATATATATAGACAATAGAAAATATTCCTGTCATTCTAAAAATAGTTGTTTTAATTTACTTGTCCAATTTATAAAATTAAAAGAATTTTTAATAATTTTTTCTATCCTGGATATTAAATAACTACATAAAATAGTACTCCAGTAGTCAAATTTAAAGTTTCAAAGCATTATTAATAATGTTAGTTTAGTAAAAATACGCATCAAAATAACTCTTTTAAAGGGTGGCATATCAAGAAGGGTCAAGTAATATAAAATGCATGGAGTAAGAAAGTGGAGAAAGACAAATATATTCGTATACTTACATATACCCACGCTTAATACATATCATATTGAAATAACAGTCATAAAGATAATGTTAAATTTTGTGACAAATTCTTACAAATATTATTATTCTACTTATAATTTTAATATTAAAAAATATTATAAAGACCTAGATTTAAAATAACTAATATATAATATAAAGAGATATTTTATATATATATATATATATATATATATATATATATATATATATTTCTCATTTTTGTAACTTATTTCTATTCCA
>JAJOOF010002059.1:0-80800 GCA_029582545.1 Solanum lignicaule
AGACCCATTTCCCACTCAATTTGACCCCCTGAATAAGAATATGAAGTCGAATTTCCGAAATCATGCACGGATTTTGAGATATATGGAAATTACAATTATAGGTGTTTCTGAAGCACATTTTCGGGCATTTTTGGGGTTGTTTCAACTCCCCATGAATTGCTTGGAACCCCAATATCCTTTGTGCTTTATACCACAAATTTCTTTTTCAATCTTTTTTTTTCTTTTTTCTTTTTGGAGGGCTCCATTGTTCTGCAATCATGGATAAAGGGGGACTTGTTATAACACTTCTTAATATCTCCTTTTCCTTTTCACCACACCCCTAACTTAGGCTTTTTGTCCTAAGTTGACTATTCACTAAACCACAAATCAAGAGGGTTATAGGTAGTGGATCAAGTAAGGTCTAGGGTTTATCAAGGGTCTTCCAAAGAAAGGTAAGGCTCAAAGGTGTTCAAAAGAGTTTCACACGCTCACATGTAGGTCACAAAAAGAGGTATATGTCAAATTGGCTCACACTCTTTAAAATTATCTAAGATTATCTCAAGAGTACACCTTTCTAAATCAATCAGACTAACAGGGCAAATTCTAGGTTTATTCATGCAAGGTTCAAAGTAAGCTAAACATACAAGGCATCGATACTTCAGTCAAGCAAGACTACACACGTTTGCTAGTGTGCAACGGTCATCACAAGATAATCAATTTGATAAATGGCTAGTCACAACGAGATGCAAATAGTGCACATATTGTCTATGTAACTTCATTTGGCCTCGTCGTAGCCGTGCATTCATGTTTGTTCAATTGAGAGCACTATTCAAGTCATCGGTATTGATCGAAACCGAGACTTAAATTTTTGCAAAATAACAACCACTTTCAACACAAGAGGGGTGGCAAAAATGTGCGAAAAAATTTAAAATTCTTTCTGAAGGATCAAAATTAATTTACAATTAAAACAATAGGAGCCATAAGCTCAAACATCCACAAAAAGAAACAGTATTAAAACACAATTTAGAGCAAACCAAACGACCCAATTTCATGCGCAAAACAACAAAGTATACACAAAAACCAAAAAGGTGAGCCTCACCCCACCCAATTAAAGAGCGTTTGTCCTCAAATGCATGTAATAAAAAATATACCAACTAATAAGATAGGAAAAGACAACGCGAGAGAGGTAAGGAAGGGTCTTGTCTATGCAGTCTCTGTGTCTGCTGGGGCATCAATGCCCGATGCATCTTTCTGAAGTAAAACAATAGTCCCTGGAGTATTGTCATTTTGGTTTCTACTGTTTGCCTTTGTCTTAGCCTCTGCAACAAGATTTGCTGCAATCATCTGATCTATCTCCTGAGCTGCTCTGAAGGCATGTATTGCATTAACTAAGCTCCAATTACATGGGCGGACATTAAGATTGAAAGGAATTCGTCTCTTTTCCCTAGCTTTCTTGGTGTACTTTCTTTGCCTGGCCATTTCGACTCTCTTTTCCTCTTTTCTAAATTCTCGTGCTCTTACATGCCAGGGTGGGTCATCTCTCCCTACAACTTTTGGTCTAGCCATTTCTGCAACCACTTCGAGGATAAGTTGAATAGCAATTCAAATAAGAGCAAAACTGGTGTTTCTATGTGCGTAAATTGATGTACCCATGTCACAAAAGGGGTGGGAGAAAGGCGAACATGGGCTCTTTCGGCGAGCTGCCGGGTGTATTATGCGAACCAAACTGACCGCTGAGAGTCACAGTTCAATCAGTACATAAAAATAGAAGAAAAGAACGAGATGGGACTGTTAAGCGAACTGCTGAACAATTCGGCGACGTTTGCTCATTTCACCGATCAACTCATTTTGTCCATTATCAACCCCGCCTGTCAATTTTCACCCATCAACCCCAGTTACTGTAACCACGCATATATAATTCAATTTCAGCGAAAACACATAGAAACTTCTATTCCCACTATGTAACAATTTATCTCAAAGCATAGCTAAGTGCAAATTCCTCGAATCATACAACAGATACCAATTCACAATCGA
Organism: Solanum lignicaule; assembly: GCA_029582545.1. Lineage (NCBI taxonomy): Eukaryota > Viridiplantae > Streptophyta > Magnoliopsida > Solanales > Solanaceae > Solanum > Solanum lignicaule. Next base: position 2,014 of record JAJOOF010002059.1, read on the forward strand.
AAATATCTGTAACCTCAGTGACTCAGAGACTCAGCAGAGGTTTAGCACTTTAGTCATTACACAAATGAGTGCAATTTCAATATTTTTACACGCGATGTTCAGACTGCTAACCTTTGATGTTGAATAGTTGCTAATGAAATGCTAGGCAGCAATGCTATCCAAATCCGCGCACAAATCAATGAGCCACAATATTCCAATAGTGCAATAAATATAAAAATAGAGTGCATGTGTGAATTTGGTAGGTCGAAGAAGTGAGAGAAAATGAGTGACATAGGACTTTTAAACCTGTGGCTTGCAAAAACCGTCCAGTTCTTGCTTGTTCGGTGATATAAATTGAGTTCGCCTAATTATTTGGCGACACACCGAATGTTTAATTAGTTCACAAAATGTCATAGGATCTGCAGCTCCTGTGAAGATTCCAACTGCGGTCTACAACACAATCGCTGACATGGTCGACGATATGCCACAACTCTTTTCGAGACCACCGAGTTGCACAAGGTTTTGGTTGACAATGCCTTGTGTTAGCCAGCGGATAGAACCGTGTTCGTCAATCTTTTCAGCGATCCGCCAACTGGACTTGTTGCTTGCCTCCATATCCTATTTCAATTATCTTCTTCGTTTCAACCTATACAAACAACACACCGTTATTTTCTTAAGGTAAAACAAAGCAAGAAAGGGTTTTGGGTTGCCTCCCAAACAACGCCTTAGTTAACGTCGTGGCACGACACAAGTCAGAAGTTATTCTTCATCCTCGGATTCGCCCATGTTGTAATTAGGCGAATCCTCGATGAATGGTGGGTAGTGGCTTGATATCAAATGGCCGATTTGAGCATCCTGCAACTGGATGGTCATGGAGTGAGAGGCTGATGCTTCATTTAGCATTGTGATATTTTCCTTCATCTTATTCAACATCTCCTCTTGTGCCTTCATTTTCTTTTGAATGAGTGAAAGAGCTTCATCTCCTTGCACACTTCCCTGCTTCTTCCCATGACTACACTCACAGATGGAAAGGTACTTTTCTTTACCCATGGTTTGTACTTCCAATTCTGTGACTCAGTTGGACAGATCATCCAACTGGGTAATTAGTGCCTCCCACTCATGCTTTTTTTTGTTTTTTTGCTGGTTGCTACCATCCCATCAAGGAGTTTTTTGACGATTTCATAGTGCTGGTATAGCATGCCTCCCTCGCAAATTTGATCAGCTATGCTTCTATTCTCGGGTCCAAGACCCCTATAGAAGCACTCCAGTAGTGCCTTATCCGTCATCCCATGAGACAGGCATGGTTGCAGCACTGCTTGAAACTTCAGCCACATGTCCTGAATTGTTTCATCCCCTACCTGTTTAAATGTTAAGAGGTTGTCCCTAAGGTTCAGTAGTTTTAGCAGGGGATGATTCGTATGGTATCCATAATGATCATCCATCATTTGTTCCCTGCTGTGATGCTCAAACAAGCAAAGCAAAACTACAACTAAGATTAGTAAAGCTAAAACTACGGAAAACAGAAATTATTGCCAATGATCCTTGGGATTACATACAATCAAAATCTCAAAGAAAAACAAAACTAAGAGTAAAGTTAATAATCTACGATTAATATGACGGAAATTCTAGTGAACTAAAAATTCTCAAATAATACCACTCACTTGCAGCGACGCCAGACTGATGCTTATCGTGACCAACGACACTATCCTACGATATGAGTGTCTACGATCGTCGATAATATAATAACCCAACCGAGGGTTGGGGTCGTGTCCCAAGGGAGCGGTTTTGAGAAATTAATAACCAATTAGAATTTCATTCAAGGTAGTCGTAGTTAAAGACATTTGCGATAAAAGACATTGTAGATTAAAGGGGGCGACACAAAAGTATCAAATATCAAATGGGGTTTTGTAACAAGTACTAAAACAGCAATATAAAAAAGAAAATCAAGTATGGGGAAAAGTTCTTAGGATGTGACCACAATATAAGATGAGATAATTTGTTGGGTACATGCTTTCGATAGGAAATTTGCAAAATAATAGTCACTAGGCTAAGCTTTAAATGGAAATAAGTTCCCTCTCGGGCAACTTACCCCGTTTCAAATGTGTTCCTCTCGGACACCCATTTGCCGCATGATGACCAGCCTACGCCTTACCCCACTCAATCTCTCGAGCTGAGTGTTAGGATATGGGACTAGGGCTCACCCTCTCGGGCTGAACCTCATGTCGACCCACTCCTTAGGCCATCAGTCTAGTGGTTTTGGTTTCGCGACCTTCCTCTCGGGCAACCCGAAAACACATGGGTGGCTTTGAATTTGCAACTACAAACCCTTTAGATTAAACCACAACCACTAGGTGAAATCACCATTAAAATACATCTAACCTATCAGCAAGCAAGTCCCAACAAGAATATCAACCCATATTTGCTAAATCACACCCCAAGAATGGGGGTCTTTAGCCACACATCAAGAAATAAGAAATTATACCTAACATGATAATGAAATCAACTGGGTATAAGAAATTAAACCTTAAATTAAGCAAAGGAAAATGAATAGAGAAGACCCATTTCCAACTTGGGGAAGAAGAACTCCTTTCTTCATGTCTCCACAAAACCTTCTCCAAATTTGAGAGAAAAAAAAATATCAGCTAAAGTATGTTCTAAAGTGAAAATAATAATAATAATTGTTCCACACTAGGACTAAAATTCTAACTAGTATTTATAGTTTTCACAGATTGTGCTGCGGAGGATTATTCGGCGATAGTAGTCGAGATCGCCGATGAACTCGGCGATCCACCTTTTGGTTAGCTCATCGCCTTCAGTGTCTTGCCTTTAACATCCTCGCATTCTGGATCATTGGGCAGTACAGTACTGCTTCACGAAACTGATCGGTGACTCGCCGACTGCATCTTTCCTCGCCTTTTGATCCACTTCCTTCAAGGCTTCGCATACTGGAACGAAGGGCGGTTCATGTCGTTTCGGCGAATCGCCAAGTTGAACTCGGTGATCCGCAGGATTCAATTTGTTGTTCTTTTCAGCCCTATTTGCTCCGTTTCGCGCCTAAGTGTCCATGTTTCCACTAAAACTTCAAATATCTGAAACTTCAGCATTTTAATCAGGTATTGAGATAAAACAAGCATTCAAGGACACTATTTCTATTAAAATAAAGCCTTAAATGAGTCCAATTTGTGGAATCATCATGGACTTGGTTCTTTCCTTCAGGGCTTGGCACACTGGAACTTTAGGCAATCAGATAGCCACTCGGCGATTTACCAAATGCCATTGGCGATCACCAGGCTTGCCTTTCTTCATTTCTTCAGTTTGTTTTGTTCCTTTTTGCATATTAATGTCCTTGCATTGTTCCTCAATCCATGTACCTAAAAATCAAGGATTTATCATCAGTTTACGGCACAAATTAAGCATTTGAGGACACTAAATCTATATAAATAAAGCCCTAAATGAGTCAAAATCTCGGACTCATCAACACCCCCAACTTAAAATTTTGCTTGTCCTAAAGTAAAACTCAAGTTTAGCAGTTCAATAAGGATGTCTCAAACAGTGCTACATATGACTCAACATGAATGCACACAACAAGACTCAACTTACTTATTCAATGATCAATTGTGCACTCAAAGATTCAACTTGTGACTCACCATTATCAAAGATGCTCAAGTTCACAATAGTTGCTTCAAATGCAAGTTCAAGTTCAACAAAGGTACTCAAATGCCCTCACAACAAAGATAATTCCATACTCGTACACAATTTCTCAACACTTTATAGTGCCGAAATCACATACTACTCTCACACTCACAAAGATGAACACATGCATGACTTCACCCATAGGTTTACCCTTATTTTCCAATCAACATTTGCTTCAGCTCACTCAGGATAAAAAAGGTCTTTTCAAGGCTTGTAACGGGGCTGAGTGTAATGGTATGGTCATTTAGGCTCATTGACTGCTTCCCTCATGCAATGTGGTCTGAACATCACCTTTCTTCCTTTTCTTTAACATTTTGATCATGCTCATAATTCACCCCTATTATTCAACTTCAAATGGAGTACCGGATATCCCATTTCTTTGGCAACTTTCACCACTTTATTTCACAATTTTTTCATTCTTTTTATTTTATTTTCTTCATTTCTTTTTTTTTTTTTACATGAAGGGGTTCCATTTGTTTCAAGAACATTTCTCAAAAGGGGGATTTTTCACACTTCTTGAATTACCTTCTCTTTTCAACACACCCCCAACTTAGGCTTTTGGCATAAGTTGACTATTTAGACAAACCACACCCCATGAGAGTTATGAGTGCATGGATACAGAGGGGTCACAATTGTTCAAGTTTCTTCCAAGAAAAGGATAAGGCTTAAAGGGGTTCAAGCAAGGTTAACACATCTCATAAGGTTGGCCACAAAAGAGGTATATTGTCAAATTGTTTCACTCTTCAAAATTATTGCCTAAGATCATTTAAAGAGCTTGCATCACTTAGTCAACCAGACCAATGGGGCAAATTCTAGGTGTCATCACATAATGTTCAAGGTAAGCTCATCACACAAGGCATTGCCACCAATATCAAACGAGACTCATTCGAGCTAGTGTGCAATGTTCATCACAAGAGACTCCATTCGATAACCGGCTAGTCATAACGAAATGCAAAAAGGCCACATATTATCTATGCAACTTCATTTGGCCTCATCATAGCCGCACATTCATTTTTTTTCAATTAAGAGCACTATGCAAGTCATTGGTATTGATCATAATCGATACTCAAATTTGCATAAGAACAACCACAATAACACACAAAAGAGGTGGCACAAAAATTTTCAAAATGGGTCAAAACCATTTTCAGTTAAAACAAGGAGCCACAAGTTCAAATATCCACAAGATAAGATCAAAGACAATTAAAACACAAAACCCAATAATCATTAGTATTCACAGACAAAATAAAAAACACAAGAGGTAGGTATGGAAATACCTCACCCCACCCAGAAAAGAAAAGCAGTTGTCCTCAAATGCGACTAAAAACAAAGAAATCACAAAAACAAAAGAGAGGGAGGTAAATAATGATCTTGTCTACACAGTTGCTCTATATGTCGGGGCATTAATGCCTGGGGTCAGACTCTGATCTTGGGCATCAGTGCCCGGGGTAACATTAACACTAGCTCCACTAGAGCCTGCCATGGAAGTCTCTGTCAGCAATGTCTGAACGACTGACTGTAATATCGTCTCCTCTAAATCAGGCAGGTCTCCATAGATGGTCGCCTCTTAGACATTGAGTTGCTCCTCATCTATCTCCTCCTCTGACTCAACATTAGCCACATCCTCCATAGTATCATCTCTGGTGGTAGCCGGAGGCATAACAGAACTAGCCAAGACATCATCACTGGAACTTAAGAGCCTCTGCTGACTCAAATAGTGAAGTAAAGTCTATGGACTTCAGCTGGTCCACATCCTTCCTCAACTCAGAAACCTCAGCTTTCAAAGCTGTAACCTCAGTAGTAATCCCCTGTTGACTCTCACAAGTCTCTACTCTCGCTGTGAGAGCATCAATAGATGTCTGGAGGGGTGTTAAAATAGTAGATATGGGTTGCTCAATCATCCAAGGCACCTCGGCCTCTAGCCAGGAATCCCGCACATCTGCAGAATGGGCTAGGTGCCCCATATTGAGGAGCATGGCCTGATGATCGGAGCTCTCGAGACAGTGGTACCTGAAGTAGAAAGCTGGGAAGCAGTGGTAGGGCCTGGGGCCTGGGAAGGAGTGGAAGTAGATGTACCTGAAGGGCGGAGTAGGCAAAATTGCCTCTGCAGGTATAGACTCAACATCAATCTTTAGGGATGTATCCACCGGAGCAGCTCTCCTCCTATCTGCCTCATCCCGTGTGTACTCGACCTTAATACGCCGGATGTCTGTGGAGGATGTGGGTGTAACTTTGATGAGTCCACAATTTGGACTCATTTAGGGTTATATTTTAATGAATTTAGTGTCCTCAAATGCATATTTTGTCTCAAAAACTGATGTAAATCCTTGAGTTTCAGGTATTTGGAGTTAAAGACAAAGCATGGACACTATGGAGCAAAAAGGAACAAGGCAACTGAAAGAATGAAGAAAAGAAGGCCTGAGGATCGCCTAATGCATTAGGTGAGTCACCGAATGGCCTTGACCTCTCCCAAAGTTCAAGTGTGCTTAGCCCTGAAGGAAAAGATCTAGTTGGCAATGAAAGGGAGCAGTTGGCGCGTCGCCAAACAGTTCCATGAAGCAACACCATATCGCCCAATGATTCAAAACGCGAAGATGCTGAAGGTAAAAGCTGAAAGGTGATGAACCAGACCAAAGGGTGGATCGCCGAGTACATCGGCAATCCCGACTAACTGCGCCGAGTGGTCCTTTACAACACAAATATTCAAAAACTATAAATACCCATTTAAATCTATAGCTTAGTAATAAAGTTGTAGCGAATTATTACTGATTTTAATTTTTTTCAGTTTTGAGTTTTTAGAATTTTTGTGAGACATTGTTCTTGAGCTTTGAAGGTTTTCAATTCCAAGAAATTGGAAGTGGGTCTTGAAGAATCTTCATCCTTGGCGTGTTTAAAGACATTATTTATCGTACCCATTTGATGGAAACACTTATCGGTATCAATTTTAATCTCTTTTTTATGTCTAGCTAAAATCCCAATTCTTGGGGTGTGATTATGTGAATATGGGTTGAATTTACTGTTGGGTTTTGCTAATTAATAGTTAATTTGCTATTTAAATGTGATTTCGTTTAGTAGTTGTGTATGAACTTAAGGAAATTGTTGTAACACCCCTAAATATTAACCGGGAGTCACATGTCGATTTACCATTGCTTAATTACTACAATATGTTTTACTCTCATTTTGGGAACTTGAAATGTTGTGATAATTGCTAACTTGCTTAACATAAATTGTGATCGTAATTTAAGGTATTGTATTGGGGTAATTTCGTAATATTTTAATTAGAATTATGTATAACTTTAAAAGGAGGTGAGGGATATACATATAGGTGTATATGTATGCATTTTGGGCAGTACACAATTTTTTGGGTAGCACCTTTGAAGGACAGCTGCCCAAGTGATAAACATCACTTGTTTGACTATATATTTTTACACCTCCTTTAGTAAATTCGTTTTCCTCAAGTCTTAGAACCTTAGAAACATATCTAAACATATTGTTCTTCAAAATCACAAGAGAAAAACTTGGCCTTTTGGCTGAAATTCGAGAACACACACTTCTTTTTGGTAAGTGACGAAATCTATTTCTGAGCTGGGTAGTGTTTGGTATTTTATGCATATCTCTTTCTCTAAAACTTAGTTTACAGTGAATAAATATGATTTGGAAAGATAATTCGTAGACCTACAACTCTTATGTTTATGTAAAACTCTGATTTAGCTGTTATGGATTTGAAATATGGGATGCAACATGGGACAAGTTCTGTCCAAATTTTGAAATTACAAATTCTGTATGAAAAACTGTTAGTGTTTTGAATATATCTTGTTGTACAAAATATATTTTGCGGTGATTCTTATTTGTTTGCAACCCTAAGAGATGTATCTATATCTTTCATGAAGGTTATAAAGTCTAGTTTTGCTGTTTTCCTTTTCAAATCTAAGTTGCGACATGAGGTACTAGGCTGGCCAGAATCACTGTTTTGGGAGCATAGTAGTATTTGTACAGGCTAAGCTTACTTGTGATGATAATCCTATTTTACATCAACATTATTGAGTTGCTAGGAATTAAAGAAGTTATTTAATTGTATTTTTAAGGTTGTATATACTCGTGAACAAGTTGAGGACCTTGAAACACTGGTTGGTCTACGATTTGAACTCGCGAAGTTGTGTTGGACTGTTTCTTTGCTAAAGCACTGAGGTTTGTGTATAAACTTGTACTTGTACTCTTTTAACTGCTGGTATATCTGAAGGTTGATCTTGGCACCTTGGTTACCTCTTGTCACTTTGCATTGTCGTGTTGGTATCCTTTAAGACGTTAAAGACGCTTGTGTAACTTGCCCACTTGTACGGATTGTTTGATCACTTGGCACTCTTGTTGGGACCTTGTCCTTCTTGTGGCTGTGACTTTGTCACTATTGGCATGCCTCTTGATTCGTTATTTGCCATCTTGACTCTGGATTTTTAGTCCGTCTTAAGAATGGAAGTTGTCCATTTTAAGTACGAACTAGAAAGCCATTTTTAATATGGCTCTTGCTTCTCTTGATTATTGGGCTTTGACCCTTCTTGATACAAGGCGTCGACCCTTCTTGATACCTGCTTGTGCTTGGTGTGACGACATGATGTATATATTGGTCGTGCCTTGTTATTGAATCTTTTGGAAAGTGGTGCTATGAACGTTCTTGACATTTGGACCTCTAGATATCGAACTTGATACTCTTGATATATTGTTCACTCTATTTATTTATTATGTTCGATTATGCTGCCCAAGACTTGAGAAAGTTAACTTGGTGAATCCGATGGCTCCGAACCTATAGTTTTGCACCACAAAGCTATATGCTTAGTGATAGTTGTTTCTATCGTAGGGAATGATCGAGTGGATGCATGAAGCTGGCCATTGGAGATGGAAATTTTGAGAGCCTTAAGGAAGATCACATTTGCATATAGGCATCTATATTTTGTATAAACCTTGAGACTTGTACATGATCTATGTGTTGTATATTTACATGAAATTTTGAGGACTAATTTGATCATGTCACCATGGGTTGTATTATAAGTATGACTCTATGTTTTGTTCTTTTGGGGTGCGTAAGCCCAAGTCTTGTAATATATTAAATTTACCACTAATTTTGAATGATGGTGTGAAGCATGAACCACCTAGTTTGGGTACTAGGAAGTTAGTAATATTCTTTTTATATCATTTTTACTAGTGTGAGGCAATATATACATAAAAATCTCGTGAGTTAATGACTTATATTATTTCGGAAGGGTCGCTACAATTATAGTTGCAAATATGATTTCATCTTCGTTTCTTTGGCTTGCTCGAGAGAGAGGTCTTAAGACTAAAACTACTGAATTGATAGCCGGTGGTTATTGGGTCGTCGTGGGTTCAGCTTGAGAGAGTGAATCCTAGACCTTCTCCCACACATTCAGCTTGAGAGAGTGAATGGGCTAAGGCGAAGGCTGAGTGAAATTGCGGCTTATCGGTGTTTGAGAGAAAGCGATTTGATTCGGGGTAAGTTGCTCGAGAGAGAATTTACCTCACTAAAGTATAGCTTAGTTACAAATTTACAGCGATTTACTATAAATAACATGTACCCAGTTGTTTGTTTGAGCCCATATTCCTTTCACATCCCAAGAATCCCGTCTCCCTAATTCGAATCTCTATATTTTTGCTATTTTTGTTTCTTAGTTGAATACAAACCCCCCATTTGATAATTGACACTCGTGTCATTTCTTGAATTTATTATGTTTTTACTCGTTAATGTTTATAGCTATGATTGATTAGAACATAATTTTACTTTTCTACTTGATTCTCAACTACTAACTGCTCCCTTGGACTCGACCCCAACCCATTCGGTTGGGTTATATTACTACACACGATTGTTGACACTTGAATTGGAAGTTGTGTCTTTGATTACGTCAAACATCAAAATGGCGCCGCTGCCAGGGAGTGGTGTTAGTTGAGAATTTTTAGTTAAGTAGACTTTTTGTTCTTGTTAGTTATAATGATACTTACTTAATTTTTAGTTTTGTTTTGCTTGTTTGTGTATTGTGAACAGGAAGTATGAGCGTAAACGACAGCAATGGTAGCCAAGTATGCCATCAAGACGACATCGGAAATCTCAATGATGTCAACGAGCCTCATGCTATTGATCCCCATCTCATGGGGGGTATTGGTGCCATTCGCTTACCTTCGACCGAAGGGAATACGGTATTCCGCATCACGAGTACTATGTTGAAACTCTTGCAACTAAAAGGGCTTTTTCAGTAGTTTGGCTCATGAGAATCCCCATAAGCACATTAGGAACTTCGTGGATGTATGCAGACCATTCTCTTTCAAGAATATCTCCCAAGAATTGGTCCGGTTGAGGTTGTTCCTGTTCACGTTGATGGGTGAGGCGTGCAAATGGCTGCAATTCAAAAAGTTGGTGCTTTAATGCCCAACCCATGGCTTGCCTGATAACGTGTTGCTGCAATATTTTTACCGGAGTTTGGATTCGATAAATAAGGGTGTTGTTGACCAACTCTCTCCGGGGGGTTTGATGCAGCAACCTTATGTGATAGTTGCTCAACTCTTAGATGGCATGACTACCATAAACAGGGTGTGGTATACCTATGAAGACCAGGTCTCCCCTCTCACGTTCAAGTTAACTAAGAAACAAATGGAGAAGGACTAAGAGAGGGACCAAAACATGGCCAAGTTCATGACACAACTTGATATTTTGTCTAAAAATGTCATGGGGGCTGGTGCTTGAAGTGTCAATGCCGTGGGTTTCGGGTGTGCTAAAAAGAGCAAAAATATAAGGAAACTAGATATGGAGACGGGATTCTTAGGATGTGATAGGAATACGGGATAAACTAGACTATCGAGTACATGCTTTTGATAGTAAATTCTTGAATATTTGTGACTAGGCTAGACTATAGTGGAGGTAAATTCTCTCTCAAGCAACTTACCCCGAATCAACTCGGTTATTCTCTAACACCGAGTTGCCGCATTAAGCACAACCTTTGCCTTAGCTCATTCACTCTCTCGAGCTGAATGTATGGGAGAAGGACTAGGGTTCACTCTTTCGAGCTGAACCTATGTCGACCCAATACCACCGGCTATCAATTTAGTAGTCTTAGTTTACGACCTCTCTCTCGAGCGAGCCAAAAACACTAAGATGAAATCGTATTTGCAACTACAATCCCATTAAGTTTATACACAACTACTAAACAAAATCACATTTAAACAACAAATAAACCATCAACAAGCAAGATCCAACAAATAATTTAACCCATATTCACAAAATCACACCCCAAGAATTGGGGTTTTAGCTAGACATGTAAAAGAGATAAAAATTATACCAATATCAGTTTACATCAACTGGGTATGAATAATTAAGTCTTAAAACACGTCAAGAGTGAAGAATCTTTGAGACCCACGTCCAATTTCTCGGAGTTGAAACCCTTTGAATCTTGAAGGTCTTAGAACAAAGTCTCCAAAACCCTCTAAAACTTAAACTCTCTAAAAACTGTAAAAAGTTCGAATAATAGAAGTGATACTAAGATAGAAATTTAAAACAAGTATTTATAGTGTTTGAAAATTTGTGCTACGGAGGATCATTGGGCGCAGTTAGTTGGCGATCCGCCTTTTGGTTGATTTCTCGCCTTCCTGCTTTTGCCTTCAGTATTCTCGCGTTTTGAGGCATTGGGCGATAGAAGTACTGCTTCGCGGAACTGCTCTATGACGCGCCGATTGCTTCTTTTAATCACAGAATTGACCTTCTCTTTTAGGGCTCAACACACTGGAACAAAAGGCGATCACCAGGCCGATCGACGACTCGCCAACAGGGCTCAGCGATCTTCAGGCCTTCATTTCTTCGTTCTTTTCAGCCGCCTTGTTCCTTTTTGCCAAGTAGTGTCCATGCTTTGCCTCAAACACCAAATACCTGAAACTTAAGGGTTTACATCAATTATTGAGACAAAATATGCATTTGAGGACACTAATTCTATTAAAATATAGCCCTAAATGAGTCCAATTTGTGGAATCATCAACACCCCCAACTTAAACTTTTGCTTGTCCTCAAGTAAAACTCAAGTTCAGCAGTTGAAAAAAGATGTCTCAAAAAGTGCTACACAAGACTCAATCATGAATGTACACAACAAGACTCAACTTACTCATGCAAGGATCAATTGTATACTCAAAGACTCAAGTTGTCACACACCATTATCAAAGATTCTCAAGCTCACTATACTTGCTTCAAATGCAAGTTCGAGCTCAACAAAGGTATTTGAATGCCCTCACACAAAGAATGATTCCATATTCACACACAATGGTTTAATCAGTTAAAGTTTTGGAATCAAATGTAATGCTCACTCTCACAAAGAAGAACACAATGCATGCTTTCACCCATAGGTTTCCCCGTATTTTCCTATCAACAATTGTTTCAGCTTACTCAAGATCAAAAAGGTCTTTTCAAGGCTTGTAATGGGGCTGAGTGCAAAGGTATGGCATTTAAGCTTAGTGACTTTTATCCTCGTGAAATGTGGTGCTTTAAACACTCCATTTCCTCTTCTTTCATCATTTTCTTTAGTGCTCATAAGTCATCCCATTATTCACTTCCTTGGATTGTTCGGAACCCCCATTTCTTTTGTACTTTATTCCACAACTTTTTCATTCTTTCTTTTTTTTGTATGGAGGGGTTGCATATTTTTTTACACCATGGGTTAAAGGGGACTTTTCTTGCACTTCTTGACTTGCCTTCTCTTTTCACCACACCCCCTACTTAGGCTTTTGGCCTAAGTTTGCTATTTAATCAACCACGAGAATTATAGGTAGCGGATAAAGAAAGGTCATATTTTCATCAAGTTTCTTCCAAAGAAAGGTAAAGCTCAAGGGGTGTTCAAAAGAGGTTCGCACACCCACAAGGTAGGCCACAAAAGAGGTATTTGTCAAATTGGCTCACACTCTTCGAAGTTGCCTAAGATCATATCAAGAGATAGTCTAACTTAGTCAACCAGACCAACGGGGCAAATTCTAGGTGTTATCATGTATGGTTCACAGTAAGCTGATCACACAAGGCATCGACACTAAAGTCAAACAAGACTCCACACTTTCGCTAGTGTGCAACGTTCATCACAAGAGAATCAATTCAATAATTGGCTAGTCATAACGAGATGCAAAGAGTTCACATATTGACTATGTAACTTCAATTGGTCTCATCGTAGCCGCACATTCATGTTCGTTCGATTATGAGCACTATTTGAGTCATCGATATTGATCGAAATCGAGACTCAAATTTGCTAAAGAATAGCCACAGTCAAGTACATACAAGAGTGGGCGAAAAATTTGGAGGGGTCAAAATCATTTACAATTTAATATAAAAGTAGCCACAAGCTCAAACATCCACAAGAAAACAATATAAAACACAATGTTAAGCACAACGACCCAACTATATGAACAAAACATGAACATAATCAGCACACAAAGGTGGGCCACACCCCACCACAATTTAAAAACATTTGTCTTCAAATGAAAATAACTATATCCAAAAGTGAGAAGAAATAAAGATAGAGAGGGAGGTAAAGAGGGAATCCTGTCTAAACAGTCACTCCATCTGTCTGTGCATCAGTGCCCGATGCCTCACCCTGACCCTGGGCATCAGTGCCCGAGGTTATCTCAGGAGGAACAGCAGTGCCAGCTTCACCAAGTTATGTTGACTGTTAGTCTGCTAGAAAGAAATGCACTGCCTTGTAGAATCCCCTGTCCCATGAAGGAATATTAGGGTCCAGGGTAATGGTTTTCCTGGTAGAAGTGGGCCTCTTGCCCTTTCCTTTCCCAATGGTTGTGGGTAGTTTCGAAACTTTTCTTTTCGACGTAACTGTATCCTCCTTTATCACAATCCCTTTGGACTTCTCTTGAGCTGATGTTATTCTTTCATCAACTTTTGAATTAGTCATGTCTGCAAAATCTCGAAGAGAATTTAGAGAAACTTAAATAAAAGCTCATCAGAACAATTTCAGACAGACTCGCCAAACAAGAGAGCGACTCGCCAAATTTCTTGGCCGAGCTAGATCGAGCTCGCCTAAAGGATTAGCTCTAAAATTGTAGCAAATAGGCGATGGGAAAACCACTCGGCGTGTCGCCGTTAGCCTTCGGTGAACAAGGACAAGCTGGCTGAAAGTTCCAGTGGACAAATGCTAAGGGGTTGTAAATAGAGGGCGAAATAGAAGTGATACTAAAACTTAAACTCTCTAAAAACTGTAAAAAGTTTGAATAATAGAAGTGATACTAAGCTAGAAATTTAAAACAATTATTAATAGTGTTTGAAAATTTGTGCTGCGGAGGACCATTCACCGCAGTTAGTCGAGATTGTCGATACGCTCGATGATCCACCTTTTTGTCGATTTCATCGCCTTCTTGCTTTTGCCTTCAGCATTCTCACATTTTGAGGCATTGGGCGATAGAAATACTGCTTCACGAAATTGCTTGGTGAAGCGCCGACTGCTCATTTTCATCGCGGAATTGACCTTCTCCTTTAGGGCTTAGCACACTGGAACAAAAGGCGATATCCAGGCCTATCGGCGACTCATCAGCAGGGCTCGACGATCTTCAAGCCTTCATTTCTTCGTTCTTTTCAGCCGCCTTGTTCCTTTTTTCCAAGTAGTGTCTATGCTTTGCCTTAAACTCCAAATACCTGAAACTTAAGGGTTTACATAAGTTATTGAGACAAAATATGCATTTGAGGACAGTAATTCTATTAAAATATAGCCCTAAATGAGTCCAATTTGTGGAATTATCAAAGCACGACTAATGCCGCCGAATGGACGTGAACTGAATGGTTTACAGGCCAAAGGTTTAAAAGTTTCAAATTCATTCACTTTCCCTCAATTTTTATTTTCCCAAACTCACACCCGCACTCTAGTTTCTATATTTCTTGCATTTTTAGCGTATTTTAATCGTTGATTGGTGCTCAGATTGTGGATCACTTTGCTGCCTAGCATTTCAATATTCATTAATCAGCATCAAAGGTTGGTTTTTCCGAACCCCGAGATTATTTTATCAAAATTGTACTCATTTACAATGATATTACCGTGTAATTGTGTGCTGGGTCTCTCTGATACTGATTTAATTTGATAATCTTGCCTGTAATGTTTTGATTGTCGAAATCCCATAGGCTTGTGCTTAAAATGAAGTAATTTTCATGGGTATTATGCTTAGGTGTTTTGGGTTTGAGCTTAATTTAACTAGTGCATGCTTTGATGTTGTTTTCAGGGGTTTCAGGGTTGAATTCGAGAAGTTGGGTTGAAAATAGGCACGTTGGGTCGTTTGGCGAGCTGGGTCGAGCTCGCCGAACCACTCGTCGGTTCACCTAATGTCCCCATCTCGCCTTTAATTTCATGTTTTATTTGATGATTGATTCTGTAACTTTCGGCGAAAAGCCTGAGGTCGTCGAAAGCACTCGGTGACTTGCCGAAAGTCTTCTTGATTGCCTTTTGTCTGCACTCCTGAACCCTTCCTACCCTATAGCTTTTGGCGGGTTAGCCCAGTTCGCCAAAGAAATTCGGCGAACCCCCAACTATTTTGGCGAGTCTGTCTGCACCTAATTCTGTGTGTTCGTTCGGATATTTCGTAACTTCTCCTCGAGGTTTTGTAGACATGACTAGATCAAAAGTAGTTGAAAGAATAATATTAGTCCAAGAGAAAGCTAAGGGGATTACAATAAATGAAGATGTAGCTACGTCCAAAGGCAATGCTATGAAACTACCCACAATAGGTGAGAAAGGCAAGGCTAAAAGGTCCACTTATAACAGGAAGACCACTATTAGAGATCCTAATGTTTCTTCATGGACCAGGGGATTCTGTGCAGCTATGCATGTCTTTTTGGAGAACTCGCACGTGACAACCCCTAGTGGATCTGGCACTCCATTCTTCCTGAGGTGATCCCGAGCACTGATGCTCAGACTCAGAGTGATACATCGGGAACTGAGGCCCAAACTGATGGAGCGACTGTGTAGACATGAACCTCTCTTTACGTCCATCTCTGCCTTACTTTATTTCGAATGATGAATGTTTTTATTTGTATTTGAGGACAAATGTTTTTATTTGTGGTGGGGTGAGGCCCACCTTTGTGTGCCATTCGTGACTCGTATTTTGATTATGTATTTGGGTCGTTATGCTTAAAATTGTGTTTTATACTGCTTTTCGCTGATGTTTGAGCTTGTGGCTCCTTATGTTTTAATTATTAATGATTTTTGACCCTTTCGAAAATTATTTGCGCCCTCTTGTATGTGTTGAATGTGGCTGTTCTCTTGCAAATTTGAGTATCGGTTTTGATTAATACCGATGACTTAAATAGTGCTCATAATCGAACATAAATGAATGCGCGGCTACGACAAGGCCAATTGAAGTTGCATTGACAATAAGTGAACTCTTTTCATCTCGTTGTGTCTAGCCAATTATTGAATCAAGTCTTTTGTGATGAACATTGCACACTAGCTAGCAAAAGTGTGGAGTCTTGTTTAACTTTGGTGTCAATCCCTTGTGTGATGAGCTTACCGTGAACCGTGCATGATAACACCTAGAATTTGCCTCGTTAGTCCGGTCGACTAAGTAAGGCTATATCTTGATATGGTCTTAGGCAACTTCAAAGAGTGTGAGCCAATTTGACATATACCTCTTTGTGACCTACCTTGTGAGTGTGTGTGAACCTCTTTTGAACACCCCTTGAGCCTTACCTTTCTGGGGAAGAAACTTGATGAAAAACATGACCTCTCTTGATCCACTACCTATAATCCTCTTGATTTGTGGTTGATTTAATAGCCAACTTAGGCCAAAATCCTAAGTTGGGGGTGTGGTGAAAAGAGAAGGCAAGTCAAGAAGTGCTAGAAAAGTCCCCTTTAACCCATGGTGTTGAGAAAAATGGAATCCCTCCGTACAAAAAAAGGAGAAAAAGAGAAGAAAAGATTGAAAAAGAAAAAGTCGTGGAATAAAGTTATGAAAATACAAAAAGGAATGGGGTTTCGAACAATCCATGGAGAGTGAATAATGGGACGACTTATGAGCACTAAAGAAAATGATGAAAGAATAGGAAATGAAGTGTTGTGAGCACCACATTTCATGAGAATAAAAGTCACCGAGCCTAAATGACCATACATTTGCACTCAACCCCATTACAAGCCTTGAAAAGACCTTTTTGGTCTTGAGTGAGCTGAAGCAATTGTCAATTGGAAAATATGGGCAAACCTATGGGTGAAAGCATGCATTGTGTTCTTCTTTGTGAGTGTGAGCGTTGCATTTGATTCCGGAGCTTTAAATGATTAAACCATTGTGTGTGATAATGGAATCATTCTTTATGTGAGGGCATTTGAAAACTTTAGTTGAGCTTGAACTTTCTTTTGAAGCAAGTATTGTGAGCTTGAGAATCTTTGATAATGGTGTATCACAACTTGAGTGTTTGAGTACACAATTGATCCTTGCATAAGTAAGTTGAGTCTTGTGTGTACATTCATGATTGAGTCTTGTGTAGCTCTATTTGAGACATCCTTTTTGAATTGCTGAACTTGAGTTTTACTTGAGGATAAGCAAACGTTTAATTTGGGGGTGTTAATGAGTCCACAATTTGGACTCATTTAGGGCTATATTTTAATGAATTTAGTGTCCTCAAATGCATATTTTGTCTCAAAAACTAATGTAAATCCTTGAGTTTCAGGTATTTGGCTTTAGAGACAAAGCATGGACACTATGGAGCAAAAAGGAACAAGGGAGCTGAAGGAACGAAGAAAAGAAGGCCTGAGGATCGCCTAATGCATTAGGTGAGTCGCTTGCTCCAAGTGTGGGAGGAGTCATTATGGTAAGTGCCTAGCCAGCATGGATGGTTGCTATGGGTGTGGAAAGGTTGGGCACAAAGTCAGGGATTGCCCGGTTCTCAAGGCTAAGGGAAGGGAGGATAAGAAAGCTGCCTCTAGTGATCAGGATGAGGGTACTCAAAAGAAGAATAAGTTTTATGCTCTCCAATCTAGAGAAGATCAAGAGTGATCTCCTCATGTCCCTTGCGGTATGTGCTTTTTTCATGTTTTAGAAAATTTCCAGATTTCTTGTCTGCTGTGATTGTTATGTTGGAGTTGTTGTTGTCCTTGCTATGATTGATGTTTAGAAAAGCAATGTGTGGGGTTACTACCAAGGGGGAGATAGTGTGCCTATTCCATAATGTATTTACATGATTATGTGTTGCCATGATTTCTTTGTATGCATGTTTATGAAGGTGTGCCTTGTTAGAATTGAACTAATTGCATTGTGTTGCTTCTTGTTGTAGCATTTTTGAATCGATGTGCATTTTTGGCTCCATGAGTTTTATGTTGAGCATGTTGAAGCTAGGAGATGTTAGTTCCTCCTTGGAAATGAGTAAGTATGTCTCTTTCATGAATTTTTGAGTTGGTAGATGTAGTTCCTACTTCCTTGAGTTGCATTAGGTATGATTAGCTTGGAATTGAAGTTTCCTTGGTTGGTTGTGAGCATGTAGGTGTAGTGCATGCATGATGGGCTGCTAGTCTAGAGCCATTCTCTTTAAGAAGTGTTTAGAAAGGTCATTCAAGGACGAATGTTCCCAAGGGGGAGATATTGTAATGCCCCAGAAATTAGTAGACTAAACTAGAGCCAAGAGTTAGGGTTCTAGAGTGTGTTATTGAAGATTAGAGTCATAGATAAGACTTTTCATGTTTAGAATGAGGGGTTAGTGGTTGAAAGTTAGGGTACGTGTTAGACCTCGTAGCTTAGAAGACCTTTTAGAGTATTGGTTAAGTTTTGGAAGGGCATGTGCCAAGGAAAAAAGGGCAAGCCTAAGCCAAAGGGCCAAGGCAGCCCAACCTTGGCAACAAACTGCCTAGGGACCACGAACACTTTAATGGCTAGTGGTGATGACAACGGACCGTGAAAGGGTCCGTGAAGTTCCCTTAGACTCATCTAGGCATGGTCCAAGAATCCTAGCTACTGCCTAAGGAACCACAGACCATTTCACGAATTGTGGTCAAGACCACGACTCGTGGGAAGGCCCGTGGTCTTTCCTTAGTGCATTGTGAGCTTCGGGAGGTGAGGTGGTATACTGGTCAAGGGACCACGGGAACCTTAACGTGCCGTGGTGCCCTTGACGGTCCGTAGAGAGGGGCATGGTGCCTGGCACCAAGGCTGCCTAGTGAGGGCCAAAGTCGTAAATTCCCAAACGTGTAGATAAATTATGGGGTCGCTTTGTATGGGTCTTATACAACTATTAATATATTTTATAAGTCTTTTAACATCCTTTTAAGTCATTTAGAATCAAAACCCCAAATCACTTCTCTCTCAAATAATCTTCTCTCTAGAAAACCTAAGAAGAAGAAGAAGAAGAAAAAGGAGAAGAAGAGAAAGAGGCTAGGTTGAATCGTCCTGAAGCAAGCTTAGTAGGGATTTGAATGAAGGTATGTTTAGCTTTTCATATATGGGTTCTTCCACCCATAGAGACCCCTAAGATTTCCCCTAATTTGTGAAGAAGAACCCCAATCTAAGTTAGGGTTATTTCCAATGTGTGGGTATAGTTGGGTATGATTCCAAAGTGTTGGATAATACTTGTTTATGGATAATTTGGCATTTAATTGTGATACTTTGATGAAATTATGTGGTTTCAATGGTTAACCCTAGTTTTCTTAATGAGTTGGATGATTTGTGGGTTGATGCCATTAAAGGGCAATTTGAAGGTTCATGAGTGACCTTCTTGTATCAATGTCATGAGTAGGAATTGTTCAAGGTTAGAAACACATAATCATGAATTGAACTTAGACTAATTGAATATGATTTATCTTGTCTTGTAAAGTTGGAATTGAACCTTTAAGATGAATTATGGCTAGAATCACCTAGTAATGAGGAATGCGATGAGAATTGCTTAAGAAGAAGCCTATTACTTGAATGTCTTGTAATCTAGATATGATTAAGGATAGAATGAAGTAAAGCTTTGAGATGAAGGCTTGTAGTCATGAATGTTGAATCACTAGGGCTTGAGAGTAGAGTCAATGTGATGAATATAATCTAATGGGTGGGTTTATGGTGAAAGGCCTATACTCACCTAATCTACTTTATGAATTCTTGAAATTATGACGTGATAGAATCACTTGAGCATGGATGGATTGTCAAGGACATCCTTCCATGAGAGATGAATGTTAAGCAAGGCTTAATAAGTAAACGTTGGGGTGTATGCTTGGCTCCAAGTGGATATTGACAATGAGATAGAGTGTCACACAAGAAAGGTTCTGGGCTCCAAGTAGAAAGGAGAACCACACCTAGTTGATGTGAGGACTATCCAAGAACAAGTGGGAACACTTACGCAGTAGAGTGTGGGTTTTCCCATAGTTAGGTCTCATGAGATGGGATCCTTCACATAGTTGAGTCTAGGTTCCTAGTAGAAATCTCCATATCCAATGAACTAAGACATGCTTGAGAAGCATCTCATAGTGTTCAAAGCATAAAGAACTAAGACTTACTTAATGAAGTAACTCATAGTGTTCTAGAGTGTAGATGGACTTAGACTTGCTTAAGCTAGCATCTCATAGGGTCTATGAAGTGAAGTAACTTAGACATACTTGAGAGAGTATCTCATAGAGTTCAAAGTATAAGGGAGTTAGACATACTTAAGTAAGTATCTCATAGTATCCATGCTAGTAATGAACTAAGACATACTAAAAGTGGTATCTCATAGGGTTCAAGTTATAAATGAACTAAGATGTGCTTAACAGAGTACCTCATAATGTTATAAAGATAAAAAATGGAACTAGGTTCCAAACTTATAAGTACTAGAAAGAGGACAATACTTAGCATGAGTAGTATTATGGGATGCTATGATTGCATTGCATAAGTATGGCTTAGGGTTACTAAGTAGAGTGAGTTAAGATGGGATTGTGCCACAATTGCCTTCCTTGCTATAGTTGACTAAAGGTGAGAGATTCCCTTAGTTATGAGAAGTTAAGTTAATAATGAGACCAAAGTAGGGTGAATATGACTAGGATGGCTTCAAGGTCATGCTTAGTGTGAAGGGTATTATGGGATGCTTTTCATGCATTGCACAGGTGTGCTTTGAGGTTACCTAGAAGTATGGTACCCTTATGGTAGAGAGGCCTAGAGAATTAGACCATGTATATATACCATGATTAGGATGATCAAGAAGGGATACATGGCTTGGGTAGTATTATGGGATGCTATTCTTGCTTTGCACTTGTATGCTTTTGAGGTTACTTGGGAATGGTACTATTATGACATAGATGACTAATAGTCAATAATGCTTATGATGAAGAATTGGCTTATTGTGATTGTGATATATCTCCTATGCTCGTTTATTATGTCTTATGTCGACTTATGTTTATCCGTTGCTTATGTTGGAGATTACGCTTATGACTATGTTATTATCTCTTATGATCATGTCTTATGTTGACTCACACTTTGAGATGTTTATGTTGGTATGTTAGCTTTCATACTTGGTACATTTTGAACTAACTCATATTACCTACATTATAATCAAATGTAGGGTGTTGGGAGATTGAGTTGCTTGGAGGCTAGGTTCCTAGGTGCAAGAAGATTGAAGATTGGTGAGTCCTCATAGCTTCGAGGACAAACCCCTTATGTTTCATTTATGTCTTTTCTTATGTTTTAGACTTTATGTGGGTTGCGTCCCAAGACTTTTATTCATGTTATTCATAGATGGTTTGAGACAAAGATGTTAGAAAGACTTCCACTTTTATGAAATGTTTTTAGTATTATGGTTTAAAGAAAGTTTTAAATTCTCCCTACTTTTCTACGATCTTATGATATGATAATGCTAAGGGCTTGTATGCGACCCCTTCGGGGTCAAGTACGCCGTGTTACGACTAGGGGGTGCTCTTGGGTCGTGACAGTCTCTCTCTTGAGAGGAGAGGAGAGATCTGGTCCACACAAGTGTACCATTCCCTGTTAATCTTGGTCATGCAGTCGAGGAGTTGGGAAGCTACTTCACAAGGCTGTTGCATTATACCTCAGGGAACGAGTTGATCAACATATTCTTTGTTCACCGAGTCAAGATTCCTATAAAAGTATTGCATCAACAAGTTGTTAGGCAATCCATGAGTTGGGAATTGCAACAATAACTTTTTGAATCTCAGCCAAGTCTCGTGAATTGGCTCACCCTCCAAGCGCTTGAAACTTTAGATTCTATCCCGAAGAGTCATCATCTTCGAATGAGGGAAAAATCAAACTTGGAATGCAGTAATAAGCTCTTCCCACGAAGTGATGGAATCTCTTGGCAACTCCGCCAACCACTTGCTTGCTTCGCCCATCAGAGAAAATGGGAACAACCTCAATTGGACCGATTCTTGCGATATATTCTTAAATGAGAACGGTCCACAGATATCAACAAAATTTCTGATATGCTCATGGGGATCCTTATGAGCCAGACCTCCGAATAAACACTTCATTTTTACGGAGCTGAAGCATGGTGCTTGTGATGTGAAACATAACATTTCCTTCGGCTGAAGGCAAACGAATGGCCCCAACACCCCCCATTTGGGCTGGATCATTGATGTTTGGGTCATTGGCATCGTTGAGGTTTCCGACATCATATTGGTGGCCCACCTAGCTACCATTAGTACCGTTTACGCTCATTTTCTCCTCTGTTTTAACAAGCAACACAAAACCACAAATAAAAGTAAGTAGATTCAATTATGGCTAAAATGAACACAATTCAACTTCACCAAAAGAATTTCAAACAACACCACTCCATGGCAGTGGCGCCATTTTGATTTTAACGTTTCAAGCACACTTCTTCCAATTCTAAGTGTCAACAATCGTAAGTCAGTATAGAACGCAACTAAATGAGTTGGGGTTGAATCCCACAAGGAGCAATACATGTTTAGAATTCAATTAAGAAGTATGAATGCGGATTAATCAACCATAGGAATAAACATTATCGGAAAAGACAATACGCAAATTAAAGGGATGACACGAATGTCAGATGGGGGGTTTTGGTTTAGTTATTAACTACAAACAGTCACAAAAACTATGAAATAATAGTAGGGAGAAAGATTCTCGAGATGTGATAGATTATAGGCAAATAGAGGCATATGGGTAATTGCAACTACTAGTAAATAGCTAAATATTAGTGAGTAGGCTAGATTATAAGGGAGATAGTTTTCTCTCGAACAACTACCCCGAATCAGGTGTTTTCTTTCGAACATCAACAAACATGACAATGAAGAACAACCCACACCTTAATCCATTCACTCTCTCTCGCTAAATGTGTGGGATTGAGTTTAGGATTCACTCTCTCGAGCTAAACCCAGGTCAACCCAATACCCTCAAACCATTAATCAATAATCTTGGCTTTAAAACCTCTCTTTCGAGCAAGCCAAGAACACAAGTATAGAACTGCATTTGCAACTACAATTCTTAAATTAAACCACTATTAATGATTAAACTTACTTTTAAATAGCATTTAAACTAGCAATTAGCAATACCCATAAACTATTTTAGCCCATAATCACATCATCACACCCCAATAATTGGGGTTTTAGCTAAATATCATAAAAATAGAAAAACCATTATCGAATCGATTATCCATCAACTGGGTAAAATTGATTTCTTCTTTACAATGCTCCAATTTGATGATTCTTAAAGATCCACTTCCAAATTCTCAAAAGTGAAATTTTCAATTCTTCAAAGCTAAGGAAAACTATGGAAAACAATATTCTAAAACTCCTAAAATTGTTCTAAGATGTAAAAAGATGCTAAACTAAATGTTCAAAATCTAATTTATAGTCGCCAAAAATAAGCTACGAAAGTCCCTTTTGCGAAGTAAGTCCGGCACACTGAACCACTCGGTGAGCCGCCCTTTGTCCTCTTCCATCACCTTTTCGCCTTGGCATTCAGCATCCTTAAGGCCTATAGTTTTGGGTGATCTACCTTGGCTTCGCGTAACTACTCGACGATTTGCTGACTGCTCCTTTTCATCGCCGACTTGGTTCATTCCTTCAGGGCTTGGCACACTGGAACTTTAGGTGGTCAGATAGCCACTTGACGATTCGCCATATGCCCTTGGCGATCACTAGGCTTGCCTTTTTTCATTTCTTCAGTTTGTTTTGTTCCTTTTTGCATGTTAATATCCTTGCTTTGTTTCTCAATCCATGTACCTGAAAATCAAGGATTTATCATCAGTTTATAGCACAAATTAAGCCTTTGAGGACACTAAATATATATAAATAAAGCCCTAAATGAGTCAAAATCTGGGACTCATTATGCTGAAAATCCTTCAAGACATGAGTTTTGGTAACAAATGGATAAACTAGATAAAATTCTGCATTTCTAACGTCGAATTCTCAGTATTGATAAACGGTGGGCCTGAAGGTTTTTTTTCAATCTCTAAGGGGGCTTAGACAAGGTGATCCTTTGTCATCTTTTCTATTCTTAATAGTTACGAAAGGAGTTAATCATATGATTAAGATCTCACAATTGAATGGTTGCATCAAAGTCTTTGGATCTCAATCAAATGCCATTGAAGGAATGGAAATATCTCATCTTTTGTATGCTGATGACTCTCTAGTATTTTGTGAAGCTGATGTGGTACAAATCAGACATCTCAGAGCCATCCTAACTATTTTTGAAGCTTTGGCAGGTTTACATTTTAACTGTCAAAACAACTTTATTTTTCCGGTCAATAACTTGGGTGGTAACCTTAGTTGTCAGGTGGGAGTTTGTCCTACAACTTATTTGGGGTGTAGAAATTTGGAATGATGTTATAGAAAGGTGTCATAAAAAATTGTCAAGGTGGAAGTCTCAATATTTTTCCCTGGGTGGGAGACTAACTCTCATAGATTCAATTTTAGATGCTCTTCCTATGTACATAATGTCTATATTTCCATTACCCAAAGGAGTCAATTTTTTTTTTGATAGACTGAGAAGATATTTTCTTTGGCAAGGGAACAAAGAGAAGAAAAATAGTAATCTAGTTAAATGGAAAGATATAACCTTGAGCAAGAAACATGATGGTTTGGGCATAAAGAACTTGAGCCTACATAATAGAAGTCTGCTACAAAAATGGCATTGGAGGTTCAATAACGAGGATACTGCACTTTGGAAGAACTTCATATCCCATAAATATGGGATGCTAAACTAGTGGACCACAAATGAAGTTAATAGTCCCTATGGTAGAAGTGTCTGGAGAACTATCAGAAACCAGTGGCAAGAATTTTGAAAAAATGTGGAGATTATTGTGGGAGATGGAAGGAAAACTGATTTTTTGACTGATCACTAGATTGGACAAAGTAATTTGAAGTCTATGTTTCCAATTCTTTATTCAATAAGTCTATAAAAACATGACATGATCAACCAAATGTGGAGTCAACAAAGGTGGAATCTAATCCTTAGAAGAGCTCGCAATGATTGGGAAGTAGAGAGTTTCGTCACAATGCTTCAGATATTGGGAACTTTTGGTGGATGCACATATTCTTCTGACAGGTTCAAGTGGAAACTTAACAGTAATGGAGCCTTCTTAGTAAAATCAATGTACTGGTAGTTAAATCAAAGATGTCCTGAAAAGGAGAATTGACCTTGGAAACAAGTCTAAAAAGTGAATATCCCTATGAATGTATCATTCTTTGTCATGGTGATTAAAAAGGTTTGCCTAACTCAAGAAAGCTACAAAGAAGAGGTCTTCAGATTTGTTTAAGATATCTTTAACAGGAGGGTGAAAACAATGAACACTTATTCCGACAATGTAGGACAACTATAAATCTGCGACACATGTTCTTTTGTATTTTGGGAATAACTTGGGTAATACCTAGTTCTACTTTGGCATTACTGAACAATTGGTGGAGTATTGGGAATAGAGGCTGGGAGGAGGACTAGTGGAAGATCATTCCTGCTTGCATTTGGTGGATAGTATGGAAGGAAAGGAATGGTAGACATTTTGAAGACACTAACAGTTCTATCGAGAAAATTAGGATGAATTGTCTTAGCTTGTTCTTTTTTGGTGTAAATAGAATAGATGGGGGGAAGTAGGACAGTTAGTATATTAAATTGGAAATATGTAATTGTATAGGGTTTTGGGCAGGGGTTTAAGCACCTTTTCGTTGATTGTAAAGTTTCCAACTTAGCACCTTTTTCCTGGGGTAGATAAGTTTTTCAAATAGAATTGTTACTTGTCTAAAACTCGTAAGATAAAGAATAAATTTTCTCTTGAGATAACAAACAAAAAAATATATTTGCACCTTTAAATCCATCCCAAGTTTATAAAGATCATAAACACGTGAAAGAAGCAATTGGAAATTTTGAGAGAGAAAATAATGAAAGGAATAAATGAGTGCATTTTGATAACTCAAGAGAGGAAAAATGAGAGGCTGTGTGGTGTGAAGAGAATGAGATGTCAAGTGAGAGAAAAGTGAGATCGAGAGAAAAGAAAAGAGAGACCATGAGAGCAAAAAAGAGAGAGATGATCGTGAGGTAGAGAGAGAAAAACAAGATAGTTTAAGCGAGGTCATTTCTTATTCTAACTCTAACATTCCTACTTCTTATTCTAGTTGTTTTGACTCTCTTATAAGTACTCATGAAAAAGTTTACATTAAAAAGCCATCATAAAGAGAATTATTTTGGGTCTGTCCAAAATAAGAGTCATGAAAAAAATCTCAACAATGTAATTGCGTATGTAAGACCAATATGAGAGGGATGTTCATGAGGTAGAGAGGGAAAAAAAAGATATTCTGAGTGAGGTTATTTGTTGTTTCAACTTTAACATTCCTACTTCTAGTTGTTTTGACTCTCTCTCTTGTAAGTACTCGTGAAAAAGTTAGCATTGAAAACTGAAATGAACATAATCCTAAGGTGGTCAATACCACATGTTCCATTGAGCTAGTGTAAGTTGATGGGAATGATAAAGAGAATTATTTTGGGTCTGTTCAAGATAAGAGTCATGAATCATGAGTTATTTATTGCTTAACAAAGAAATGTCTAGGAGAAAGAATCTTATTCCCCACCCTCATGGGGAAATACAAGATGTATACATGTACTTGCTCCATGATTTTAAGGAACTTTTCTAATCAAAGGGAAACCTTTCCCTCTGAAGATAGTCGAAATGATCATTCAAGATTGTTTTTTGTTAGAGGTACTATGATACATGGATTAGATAGGAGGCTGCAGTCTTTAAATTTTTATTCTATGTAAATTAGCTTGGTTGGTTAGTAGCTAAGTAGCAAGTCTTCACTAATTCCGAGCATGTCCAGTATAGTGAAGACTAATTTTGATCTTGAGTAAGTTTTAAATATCTTACTATGGAAATAAAACATTAAGAAGTCAATTAATTACCAAATGGTAATTTCCATTTTAGAATTTCAAGTCATTATGTATTAAAAAAGAAAGAAAAAAAGTCATTATATATTTTTCAATGCATATCTCACAACTAGGATCTGCAAAGATACAAATTCAGTGTGCTGAACAAAGCATTCAGATGAGATCCTCTGATTTGGTAAAGTTGAGATTGAAAAACTGTAAAGTGGTCTCCACATATTCAAGAAGAATTTCTTGCCGCACCCATAACCTTTATAATATTATCTGGTTGTAATAGAGAAACTACTCGTTACTTATGATGACTTGTCACTCTTTTTATTTATTTATCAAAATAATAGATAAACTGTATAAGTTAATTGGCCAGCCATTTAGAACACATTTGACAACATTACTCTACACTCAATACTAGGTGCATCACCGAGATAATTCGTACCAATACAAACATAAACATATGGATCCAAATGGTATAAGCAATTTACAAGATATTCAAGAAACGGAACCCAAGTTCTTGAAATTCATACCTAATAAAATTGAATTATGATGAGTGGTAAAACAAATGTAGTGAAGTCAGATCTCCGACAAGATAACCACAGATCGGTTTCTCACTTCTGAAGAGCACTCAACGTCACAAGTACATCAACTCAAAATTTAACCCTCTTTTAATTTTAAGATTAGAACACTTTCCTTTTTTCTCTTCTTCCCTTTTTATACTAGTTTTTCTCTACCTCATTTTGCACATATACCCCTCACTTTCATTTTTTACAAACTAAACTCTCTCCACAACTTTGACAAATAATCATCCCTCCCTAATTTTGTGCAATATTTCTTTTATCCATATCTTTTTTAATTTTTTATTTATATAAAATATCTTTTATATTATATTTTCTTAGTTTTTGTATTTATAGATTTTTTATTTAAGTAGAATTATCCTTTTATAAGTTTGTTCCAAAATCTAATGCTATTTTTTATGATTGTAATTTAATATTACATACATTTAGGGGCTGTTTGATAGCTGATTAGAATTATGTGGGTATTAGTAATGTATGCATTATTTATGAGTAAATCTATTTACGTCTGAAATATATCCGAACTTTGACCAATATTACTGTGACAATCCAAAATTTGGACATATTGATAACGTCTAAATACACTTCTTGAAAATAATTATAAATGGTCGTATGCAATATATTTACCCAACTATGAGTCGGGGTCGACCCCACAAAGAATATGAAAGAATATTGTCAATAGTAAATATTTAACTCGATAGTCGTTATATAAAAATGGGGGAATTTAAATTGGAAAAAAAATAATAAAAACAATAAAAATAGCTTTGAACTAAGTATTTATTTCTATTCAAATTAGTAGAAATAACTAGGAATGATAACGTCCAAATATACTTCTTGAAAAGAAATATAAACAGTCGTATGCAATATATTTACCCAACTGTGAGTCGGGGTCGATTCCACGGAGAATATGGAAGAATATTGTCAATAGCAAATATTTAACTCGATAGTTGTTATATAAAAATGAGGGGATTTAAATTAAAAAAATAATAAAAACAATAAAAATAGCTTTGAACTAAGTATTTATTTATATTCAGTTTATTAGAAATAACTAGGAATGTGTTCCCAATAATCTCATAACGCGGTAATCCTAATAATAGTAATCCTATCCTAGTGTATCACATGCAAAGTGGTAAGATATGTATCCCTAAGTGCTTGGTCCACCAAATAGGAAATTTCACTTCGCACCTTGGTCCGGCTACGTGTGTATATTTACTAACCCTTACCTTTACCTCAGATTAGACATCACATCAATGTATGACTTAGTTTTCACCCTCGCACCAATTGACATTAGACTATTAGATAATATCACACTAAATTTCTGTTGATAATTCTTTTCTTATTAACTACCTCCTTGGTCCGGCAAGTAGCAAGAAGGCGAGTTCTAACACGTGCACTAGTTAAAAAGATTTCTAAGCAAAAGAATTACCAATGCATGCATCAACACTATTCAATAATTACTTAGTTATTATTCATACTTTGTTAATCGCTCATGGTGCCCACTATCCTAGTTATAAAATTTAGCTACTCATTATCTCCAAAACACAATCAAAATTTATTAAAATAAATATGCTTGTGTTAATCATAAAAGTTTAAAAACAATAGCTAAACTATGTTTTATTAATCAAGAATACAAATAAATAATAAATGAGAAGAAAGAATAAACCACAATTCTCCGGCCTCCACGGTGGCTCTTCCAAAGTTTCTAAGCTAAAAGAAAATTTATATTGTGTATTGTTTCTTGGTTCTTGGCCCTCCTCAAATAATTATTTCTATGGACTATTTATAAATATAGAAAACGCTAAATAAAATAATTGAGTCCAAATTAAATTAGGAATCCAAACCCAAAAGGAATTGGATTCCTTTTTTTCCGTCGCGTGAGCTGTCCGCGTAGAACAGTACTGCCTCAAATTATTTGTTTTATCACCATGCATCAATTGGCCAGTGGCTTTAGAGATTGCCACGTGGCAATGAAATAACAACATGGTTTCTTCACTTTGCGCTACAATTTTTGTATATTGAAATATTAATATGACATTCAATTTAATCCATTAAGTGCTTGATTTCCTTCTTCAATCTTTCATCTTTAATTCGTTTTAGTTTTAAATTTCTTCATTTTTTCACCAATTTAATCCTACAAATAAAATACACAATTTAGCACAATCCATAAAATTTATGCTAAAAAAGGGCAACCATAAATAATAAATGTGAGACAAATAATGATTAAATATATATATTTTTAGCCTCACATCAACACCCCACACTTAAAACTTTTGCTCGTCCTCGAGCAAGTATTAAGGCTCATCTCAAAAAAAATTCATACTAGCAATGTCATCACTTTGGTTAATACAAACAATTAGGCCATATACCAATTTCAAAATATCAAGTACACTTCACAAACATTATGCAAGACATCCAAATAAACAACAAACCTCTATCCTCCTAACCTCAAGGAAAGACTTTGAACTTATCAAATTTAAGCTTGCTCACTTACTCTCATAAAAGAAAGCTAATAAAATCACCTATCTATCATGAAACAAGTGCCCTCACAAAATGAAATAGTCCACACACTCAATTCAGAAGATTGAATATAAATTAAGGACTTCATATCAAGAACAACTCTCACACTCACAAATAAAATTCACATGTATGCACATAGAATCATAGGCTTGCCCATTATGTACATCTCCACTAATTAAGCATGCTTGAATAGAATCAAATATGACTTTAACGGGTTGTAATGTAGGCTAGGGGATTGATGAGTCCACAATTTGGACTCTTTTAGGATTTATTTTGATAAATTTAGTGTCCTCGAATGCATATTTTGTCTCCATAACTGATGAAAATCCTTGAGTTTTAGGTATTTGGATTTAGAGATAAAGCATGGACACTGTTGGGAAAAAAGGAACAAGGCAGCTGAAAGAACGAAGAATAGACGGCCTGAGGATGCCTAAACCATTAGGCGAGTCGCCGAATGGCCATGGTCTCGCCTAATGTTCCAAGGTGCCAAGCTCTGAAGGAGAAAATCGAGTCGGCGAGATAAATGAGTAGCCGGCGAGTCTCCGAACAGTTCTGCGATGCTGTGCTATATTGCCCAAAGTTACAGAACTTGAATTTGCTGAAGGCCAATGCAGAAAGGCGATGAATCACACCAAAGGGTGGATTGCCTAGTGGATCGGCGATCCCGACTAACTGCGCCAAGTGATCCTTCGCAACACACTTTTTGACAACTATAAATACTTGTTTGAACTTTTAGTCTAGAATCAGTTTTTACATTCAGAAACCATTTTTTAGAGTTATTCTGTTTTAGAACTTGGTTTTTGGAGACAATTTTCCTTAGCCTTGGAGATTTTGAAGATTCCCATTTTGAATATATTGGAAGTGGGTATTGAAGATTATTCATCTTAGACATTTGTAGAGACCATATCAATCGTACCCAATTGATGGAAACACTTTTCGGTATCGATTTCTATCTTTTTACTATGTCTAGCTAAAACCCTAATTCTTGGGATGTGATTATGTGAATATGGGTTTAATTTACTGCTGGGTATTGCTAATTTATTGTTTATTCGCTGTTTAAAGGTGATTTCGTTCGGTAGTTGTGTTGGTATTTAATGAGGTTGTAGTTGCAAATACAATTTTAACTTCGTGTTTTTGGCTTGCTCGAGAGAGAGGTTTTAAAACCAAAACTACTGAATCGATAGTCTGTGGTTATTGGGTTGTCATGGGTTCATCTCGAGAGAGTGAATCATAAACCCTCTCCCACACATTCAGCTCGAGAGAGTGAATGGACTAAGGCGAAGGCTGTGCTTCATTGCCGCTTATTGGTGTTCGAGAGAAAGCGATTTGATTCGGGGTAAATTGTTCGAGATAAAGTTTACCCCCACTATAGTCTAGCTTAGTTACCAATTTACAATGATTTACTATCAATAACAATTACTCGATTGTTTACCTTAGCCCATAATCCTATCACATCCTAAGAATCCCGTCTCTATAATTGTATTTTCGTTTTTAGTTGTCATTTTAATTGATAATTAATTACAAACCCCCCTTCGTTAATTGACACTTGTGTCACCTTTGAATTTATCATGTTTTTACTCTTAAATGTTTAAAGCTATGATTGACTTGAACACATTTTTGCTTTTCTATTGATTCTCAATTACGAGCCGCTCCCTTGGGACTCGACCCCAACTCACTAGTTGGGTTATATTACTACTCACGATCGTTGGCACATGAACTGGAAGTAGTGTCCTGATACGTGAAATCAGGGACGGGTAGAAAAACTATATAATAGTTACTTACACTTCCTTAAGCACTTTGCAATTTTTGTCTTCATCACTCATTATTTTCTTCTCTTTATTTTCAGCCCTCTCTTCAACAATTATTTCACAAGTAATTCTCATCATCTAAAAAATGCTTCAATTTTTTTTTATGTTTTCCTTCATAATAGCCACCCTCAACTTACGTATTTTGCATGCGTTAAGGTGCACGATGTCCTTGGAAGGACCAGGGCCATCATCAAGGTAACTTTCTTTTTTCATGTCACATTCATTTGTTCTTTTTTTTTCATGTCACATTCTTCAAAGAAGGCTTTTTAAGCACTTTGTAGCTATTATTGATTACCTTTTCACTCAACCCCATTTTCTCAGAATTGATAATTAGAATAAGTCTATCCTATAATGCTCAAGGAAGCGAGGTGCAAAAACTAGGGATTCAACAAAATAGTCAAGGGCAAAATCTGGATACTAACAAAAGGTTACATGCTCAAAAGGGCTTACTAGTGATAAAATATCTGAAAAGGCTAAAATTTACCAGACAAATCAAAGAAAGCCTATTATCATCTCCTAAATAAAGCATCACTTTTTATTTCGCTTCAATAACATGCAGGGTAAGTTCTAGACTAAGATGCAAAACATGGAATAAACAAATTCTCACCACACATGGAACAAGTATCAATCAAGATGGATCAATTCCACTTCTAAAAGAGACAAGATCATAACAAACTACAAAATAAAATAAGCTATATACAAAGTCACAACCATGAGCTTAGATGTCAAAGAGTCTGCATTTTTTTTAATCAAGCATTTACAAGAAAGTACTACTCAAAAATTAGACCACAATAGCAAGTATCACACCACTCAAAAGGGTCTTTTCTTTTCTCTCAAAAATAATAAATAAAAAAAAACTTATTCCTAAAAAAATAAAAAGACACTCGGTTCAAAAGGACTATCCTTAGAAAAAAAACCGAAAAAAAAGCCAATGAACCCATCCTAAAAAAAAAACTCAATAAAACAGTAAAAACTAGGAATTCATTCCTCCACCCCGCACTTAAAAAGATGCTATGTCCCCAAAGCATTAAATAATATTTAAAACCAGGGTTAGGAAAACTCTCTGAGGCCTAGCTAGTAGCATGTTCTCTTAATTTTCATCAAGGGTCGTCACCCCACACTTAAGCTCAAATATGCTCTTTCGCTTCAATTTTTTTTTTGGTACTCAGACTTCCCCTAATCTGTAAAAACAAGAAAATAAAAAAAAAAGTGATACTAATAAAATAAAAATAAAATGAAATAAGAAGTTACACTACTAATTGAGTTGCCTCCCAATAAGCGCTTAACGTCGCGGCATGACACCATCAATTTTACTATTTTTCCTTCCACTTTGAAGAAATGAATTACACCCCTAATTTCACATCAATTTTTCTATTATGCTTAAGTGGTGGTGGTATAAAAATAAAAGTCCCAAACAATAGATATCGCATTATGCACTTCTTGGATCCTAAGTGAGGAATGTAATTCTCCAATGTTGGAACAATAAATTCAAGAATATACACACAATTTTTCTCCTCCATACACTCTTATATAGGCTCAGATGACTTGACTAATTTCTCATCATCTAAACATAATGTGGAAAAATGATTGGAATGAGGTCCAATGAGCCCTAACTTATGAATTATTTTATTATTTACACCCTCATATTTACACATACCAGAGTTTTTAAAAATAATATTATCTACTTCATTACATAATTCTAGTATACTCTTCTCAACAATGACACCATCAATAAAAGTATGATCAAGCAATTGGCCCTCAACTTTTAGCTCTTCAAGTTGACTTATAAGTATTTTTTCTTCCTCGCACATATTATTACTAAATTGTTGGGTGTCATATGATTTAATCTTTGCACTCAATTCACAATCTAAATAATAGAGATCAAAACCAAAGATATCTTCAAGACTGTGCTTACATATTGATTTATAGCAAAGTATTAACAAATCTTCCATGTCCCCATACAACTTATCTTTTTGAGAAAAAATTAACCTATAAGAATCCATAATATCAGAAGTACAAGAATTGCAAGAACACTTATCACTACATACTTTTTTAGATGACATCTCAAGAAGAGTAAAAGAAATATGATAATAATAATAATAAAACAATAAATTTAAAACTAATCCTAAGAAACAAAAAAGGACTACAAGTCAAAATAAATACTAAAGACAATTTCTAAGCCACATTCCCAGGCAGCGGCGCCATTCTTGATAACGTCCAAATATACTTCTTGAAAAGAAATATAAACGGTCGTATGCAATATATTTACCCAACTATGAGTCGGGGTCGATCCCACAGAGAATATGAAAGAATATTGTCAATAGCAAATATTTAACTCGATAGTCGTTATATAAAAATAAGGGGATTTGAATTGAAAGAAAAATAAAAACAATAAAAATAACTTTGAACTAAGTATTTATTTATATGCAGATTATTAGAAATAACTAGGAATGTGTTCCCAATAATCTCATAACGCGGTAATCCTAATAATAGTAATCCTATCCTAGTGTATCACATGCAAAGTGGTAAGATATGAATCCCTAAGTGCTTGGTCCGCCAAATAGGAAATTTCACCCCGCACCTTGGTCCGGCTATGTGTGTATAATTTACTAACCCTTACCTTTACCTCAGATTAGACATCACATCAATGTATGACTTAGTTTTCACCCTCGCACCAATTGACATTAGACTATTAGATAGTATCACACAAAATCTCTGTTGATAATTCTTTTCTTATTAACTATCTCCTTGGTCCAACAAGTAGCAACAAGGCGAGTTCTAACGTGTGTACTCGTTAAAAAGACTTCTAAGCAAAAGAATTACAAATGCATGCATCAACACTATTCAAGAATTACTTAGTTATTAATCATACTTTGTTAATCGCTCATGGTGCCCACAACCCTAGTTATGAAATTTAGCTACTCATTATCTCAAAAACACAATCAAAATTCATTAAAATAAATATGCTTGTGTTAATCATAAAAGTTTAAGAACAATAGCTAAATTATCTTTTATTAATCACGAATACAAATAAATAATAAATGAGAAGAAAGAATAAACCACAATTCTTCGGCCTTCACGACGGCTCTTCCAAAGTTTCTAAGCTAGAAGAAAATTTATATTGTGTATTGTTTCTTGGTTCTTGGCCCTCCTCAAATAATTATTTTTATGTACTATTTATAAATAAAAAAACCCTAAATAAAATAATTGAGTCCAAATTAAATTAGGAATCCAAAACCAAAAGGAATTGGATTCTTTTTTTTCCGTCGCGTGAGCTGTCTGCGTAGAATAGTACTGCCTCAAATCATTTGTTTTATCGCCATGCATCAATTGGCCAGTGGCTTTAGAGATTGCCACGTGGCAATGAAATAACAACATGGTTTCTTCACTTTGCGCTACAATTTTTGTATATTGAAATATTAATATGACATTCAATTTAATCCATTAAGTGCTTGATTTCCTTCTTCAATCTTTCATCTTTAATTCGTTTTAGTTTTAAATTTCTTCATTTTTTCACCAATTTAATCCTACAAATAAAATACACAATTTACACAATCCATAAAATTTATGCTAAAAAAGGATAAATATAAATAATAAATGTGAGGCAAATAATGATTAAAAATATGTATTTTTAGCCTCAGATCACATATCCTATTACCCTCTGCACTATTTAATAGTGTTTTATAAAGATATATAACTGGCCAGCTGGACAAGTTACTAAATATAATGATTCAATATTTATGATGTCCACGTGGACACCTATATGTCTTTAAAATAACTATTGAATAGTGGAAGAGGGTAATAAGTCCTACCCAAAGTTTGGGATTGTTACAACAATTTCGGTCAAAGTTCGTATATATCTCGAACCCTTTTCTCTATTATTTTATGCATGTATTAGTTATGTGAGGATTAGTTATGCATGCATTAGTTTTTTATTCATGTATTAGGTATTCCATATTCTATTCTACATAAAATAATATATAGATGACCTCATAACTTATACATGTATTAGTTATCTAAGCCTAACTTATCAATGAGGAAGTGGAAGGGGTTAGGCTTAGAATACAATGAGAAATCTAAGCCTAACTTATCAATGAAAATAAAGTTAGTGTAATGGAATGTGAGGGGTCTTAACATGTTAGATAAAAGGAACCTGGTTAAAAGCTTGATGTTAAAGTGGAAAGCTGATATTTATTTCTTTCAAGAGACAAAATTGGAGAAATAAATAGAGTTGATGGCTAAGCAGTTGTGGGATTGCAGATGGTTGAAGTGTGTCTACTTATAAGCACAAGGAACTTGTGGAGGAATTATGATTTTGTGGGACAGTAGAATATGGAAATGAGAGTTAGTTACCAAGGGGACATCTTCAATATCCTACAAGTTTGAAGCTGTACAAGAATCTTTCAATTGGTGCCTCACTGGAGTGTATGCTCCACACACAAGAGTGGACAAAATGATTGCTGGTAAGAGATATCAGCCTCTAAAGGATTAATGGAAGGTCCTAAGAGAGCATGTCGGGACTTCAACACTATAAGACACATGGTAGAAAGGAGAAATTGTTCAAGAATCACTAATATAATGAGAGGTTTCTCTGAATGGATTAATGATATGGGCCTACATGATTCTCACTTTAATAGAAGAAAATTCACATGGTTTAGGGGAATTAATCACTATAGTGCGGTTAGGCTTGACAAATTTCTTTTTTCCAATAATTGGGAGGAAGATTTCAAAGATATAAGACAAAAAATTCTACATAAAGACAATTATAATCATGCTTCAATTTCCATAGATTGTGGAAATAGGAATCACAAGAAGTCTTACTTCAGATTTGAAAATTGGCGGTTAGGGGTGGATGGTTTCAAAGGTCTGATCGTCTAAAAGTTTTTCTAATTTTCAGTTAGCCAGTAAGCTCAAATTGCTAAAGAACAAGCTCAAGGATGGAGTAGAACAAATTTCAGGGAGTTGGTTAAAAATAAGAATAGTCTACTGAATGAGTTAATTGAGCTGGATCAGATACAAGACACCAGACAACTTAATGAAGATGCGATGATGATCAGAGCTGAGGAACTTGCCAAAAATGAGGAGGCGAATTAGAGACAGGAATCAAGAGTATTGTGGCTTAAACAAGAGGATAAGAATACTAAATTCAATAAAAAATGGCTACTGCTCATAAAAGATATAATACCATAGATAGGTTGAAAGTTGGGGATGAAGAAGTAGTGCAAGTGCATGCAATTAAAAGAAACATGATGGATTTTTACAAGAACTTATATGCAGAGATAGAAACTTGGATGCCTTCATTTGAATTCTTAAATTTCTCTAAAATTAATGATGAATAGAGTGAATGGTTACAAGGACCTTTTATAGAGGCAAAGGTCTTTAAAGTTGTCAACTTTTGTGCAGTAGACAAGGCTCCTGGTCCGGATGGTTTCGCAATGGGATTTTATAAAGAATGTAGGGAAGTTATTAAGGGAGATATAATATATAGTATTCAAAACTTTCTTCAAAATGAAAGTTTTGAAAAATACTTCAATGCTACTTTCATTGCCCTGTCCCAAGAAGAATGATGTTGAAGAGTTAAAGATTTTAGACCCATTAGTCTCATTGGATGGGTCTATAAGATTATTTCCAAGCTCTTAACAAAAATGATGAAATCAGTGAAGGGAAAGCTAGTTGATGTGAATCAAATGGCTTTTTTCAAGGGGAGACAGATAATGGATGATGTAGTATTAGCTAATGAATAGGTTGATTGCAGAGTCAAACTCAAAAGGTCGGGGATTCTATGCATGTTGGACATTGAGAAGGGTTATGATCATGTCAATTTGTAGTTCTTGCTGAAGGTCCTTAAAGGCAAGGGTTTTTGGTAACAAATGGATAAACTAGATAAGATTTTCCATTTTTAATGTCAAATTCTCAGTATCGATTAACGGTGGGCCTGAAGGTTTTTTTCAATCTCAAAAGGGGATTAGACAAGGTGATCCTTTGGCACCTTTTCTATTTTTGATATTCACGGAAGGACTTAATCATATGATTAAGGTCACACAAATGAATGGTCAGATCAATGCCTTTGGATCTCAATCAAATCCCATTGAAGGAATGAAAATATCTCATCTTTTGTATGTCGAAGACTCTCTATTATTTTTTGAAGCAGATGTGGTACAAATCAGACATCTTAGAGCCATCCTAACTATTTTTGAAGATTTGTCAAGTTTACATGTTAAGTGGCAAAAAAGTTTTCTTTATCCTGTTAATGACGTTCCGAATTTGCTATCTTTGGTAGGTAAAGTTGGTTGTCCGATGAGAGCTCTTCCTATAACTTTTTTAGGGATGCCTTTGTTGGCTAAAAGTTGTTTAGTAGTTCAAAGTGCCTTGTGTGGTGAGTTTTTACTTGAAATCGTGCATGTAGAGTCCTAGAATTTGCCTTGTTAGTCCAATTGTGTGAATCTTGGAGAATGTGAGACATGATCTTGGGAAAAAATTCAATGAGGGAACCAAATTGTTCATAAACTATTTGTGACTACCTTGTGAGGGTGTGAAACCATTTTGGCACCATTTGAGCCTAATCCATTTGTTGTCAACCAAAAGAAAGCCTTTTGAGACAAATTGTCCCTACCTTCTCACCTAAAATCCTTTTGAAGCATTGTGTTGCTTGAATAGCCAACTTAGGCCAAAAGCCTAAGTTGGGGGTGTGGAAAGGAAGGATGAATGAAAGGCAAGTATAGGGCAAAGAAAGATGAGATGAGGCTCAACCTTTAAAGTGTAAAAAAAAAAAAGAAAAAAAGAAAAGAAGAAGAAGAAGAAAGGAACCCCTCTTAATAAAAAAAGAAGAAGATTGAAAAGAATGAGAGAAAAGTGAAAATGAAAAAAGAGGATCACATTAAATAAATGGGGATTCCAAATAAAATGAGTGACAAATCAAAGGTTGAGTTCTCAATTGAAAAAGAAGAAAAAGAACTTGAGAAGACGTGATGATGATTGCAACTATGCTTCGAAAATGTAAAGTCACTGATCCAATTGACCATGCCTTAACCCTCATCCCCATTATAAGCCTAAAAGACCCTTGAGATCTTGCAGAAACTAGGTTGTGTAGTGATTGGAAGATATGGGCAAACCTATGGGACAAAGCTTGCATGTATTTATCTTTTGAGAGAGTGACAGTTACATTGATTCCTTAAACCTTTGTTGAAATTGCTTTTTGAGAGCATAGAACCATTCTTGATGAAAGGGAACTTGAATGCATTTAGCTAAGGTCCAAGGGGCTACCGCAGGAAGTAAGCTTCACCTGTAACCTTAAGAGCAAAACACTGCCGTCTGTTTCAAAAACAAAAGCCCCTTAGGAAAGAGATTATGAAAGTTCTCCCATGGGACATGTTCTTGTATTAGACAAGAAGCTAAGTGAGCTTGAGCTTGTATTGAGACTAGCTAGTCATTGTTTGAAGTTTTTTCTTATCATGATTTAAGGTAACATACTATTGAGAGTAATCTTACTATGACACTTGTATGCTAGCTCTCATTGAGTACTGTTGTAGACACCCTTATTGAGCTTACTGTGTTTTGATTTACTAGAGGACAAGCAAAAGTTTAAGTTGGGGGTGTTGATGAGAGGTAGATTTGCACTCATTTAAGGTCTATTTAGCTCAATATTTAGTGTCCACAATGCCTAAATTTTCCCTTTTATAATGGAATACTGATGATTTGCAGTTATGAAGGCAATTGGACAAGGTAAGGACTGATGTTTGAAACAAGGGCTAAAAATACAAAAAAAAGTGCAAAGTGAACATTGTTGATCGCCTAGCATGAAGGAAGAATCGCCTACTGAGCATGACCTCGCACAATCTGACAGTGCAAGGCACTTGTTGCTACCATGGAAGATCAGAGAACTATAGTAGAAAAGGCGATACGCCTAGTGAGAATGACGGACTTGATAGTCATCTCCTAAAGTTACAGTGTGCAAGACAAAGATTTAAAGCTCGAACAACGGACTAAAGTGGTGTTTGGTGATTCACCGAATGTGAAAGATTGACTCAATCGAGTTCGCCAAATGAGGTTCAAACACCTAAAGCCTAGAGCATCACAGGGTGAGCTGAGGAGTTAAGGGAGATCAACCGAGTAGGTTGGGCTAGCCAAAAAATGTCGCCGAATTAGTCAGTAATTGGATTTTTGGGCCAAAACTTGGGAAAGTATAAATAGACCAAAGAATAGAATTGAGAAGGAGTTTTCAAAGAGTTTTCATAGAGAAGGGAGAACAGTTCGAAAATAGATTCAGAAATTGATGAATAACACTTTTTTTACTTTTGTAGAACACTTCTCTATCTTTTGGGGTTTTACAATTTTGTTCTTGAATTTGACAATTTGAAGTTGAATTCAAAGTGGTTTTCTCTTTATTGCTTGATTTCATGTCACCCATGGCTGATTTGATGAAAGGTAATTTTTTACCTTATGTGATGGTTGGCTAAAACCCCAAGATCTAGGGGTGCTCTAATGGGGTTGGGTGTTGATTTAATGTAGTGTGTATTGTGCTATACTCTGTTTTGTGCTGTTCATACATGAATATGGTCTAATTACCATGGGGTTAACTAATGGACTAAGGTTGCAAACTAACTTAATTCTTACTTCCAATCTCCGGTTGATGCTCGAAAGAGATTAATTGGAGTGGGTAATTAGTTCAATACTAGCAAATTAGGTTTGATATCTATAACTTGCTTGAAAGAGAGGTTATTAGTTGGATCTATTTGCCCTATTCTTGTAAGAGAGAAGAGTAAGGTAGTAGGTTGTTTCATATTGGCATATAAATGAGACCGAAAGAAGATTCTATGAATAGATACTTTGAGATCGATAGATGATTAGGGCCAATAAAAATGACTTAGCCTATTCATGAATGTTCATCACTATAGAGCAGCACAATTACCCTTATGTGAGATTGACTTCCAATCCCCGCACCCCTAGATTGCTTATTAACTCTTGATTTCGTTTAATTTTTAGCTTAGTTTTGATAGTTTATAACCAAATCTTTTTATTAAGTTGGTGGTTCCATCCACCCAAGTGTTCTTACTATTACAAATGACCCAATTTAAAATCCTTATTTATTAGTAAGGAATCCTCTACGATACACCATTCTCTGTGGCATTCGACCCCGACTCTTTGTTGGGTTTTTTACTGACAACGAGTGTTCACTCTTTTAATTGGTTTTGGAGGGTGATTTGAGCATTATCACCTTCTAGCTCATTTGAAGAGATAATGTGATCTATTGAAACTCTGAGAGCTTCCAAGGCTGCTGACCTTATAGTAATCAAACATGTATAAATATATATACAGACATACATATTGACACGGACCAAAATTGGATCATGATGATGACACTTACCATATGTCACGACCTAAGCCTACACCCTGGCTGTCACTCGAGAACCATTGCTGGTTCCCAAGCGAACCCTACTCCTTACTGACTACATGCGGAAGACTAACTCAAACATACATAAGCATCAAATTGAAAGAAACGTTTAAAACAAGTTTAATGAATCTCAAAACCTTGCTCAATATACTGAGTATGAAACATAAATTTTAAATAAAACATCTGAAACTGAAAGACTCCAACACTGTCTATCTATGAAGCCTCTACTATACAAAGATGAGTGTTGGGACAAGACCCGCGACTACTCAAAATAACTGACTAGAAAATAAATGTGAAGTCTCTCGGAATGCAAGGAGGCTCACTTAAGATGTCTGAAGTTCAAAGTGATCTCAACGAAATGCCTGTTGATGAATCTAAGAACATGTATCTGCATCATTAAAAGATACAGGTCGAATGACATCAATACATTGAATATACGAGTATGTAATATATCTAAATAACAAATAACTAAACTGATAATATTGCAATAGATAAAACATAAACTTAACTGAATGTAAAGGATTAAAGGAATGAAATCATTTAAAGCTTTACCAAAAACACTTACTCATCTATGAACCTCAACATAATAAGGGATATTATAAAAATAAACTTTTAACTTTATTTGGGAGATTCTCTAACCGACAACATCAGTATGAGCTATGTGATAATACAACGTCTCACCCACGCTGCCAGAATTGTTGTATACCTAATTAGGGTATATAACACCTCAACTAAATGGATCCACTAAGCTCAGCCCGAAGGCACTTAGGATTCATCTAAAAAGTATGATCTTGTACCCATGTTGACTGATGAGTATGATATATTGACTCATCCTGATCGCCTAAACTCACAGAATCTGAGGGTAAAGAGCCAAGGCAAACCGACGATGGAATGGAGCCATTGGTGCATTGCCAACTTAGTTGGCGATACTTGACTAACTTCGCCTAGTGATCCTGAAGACCAAAATTTGAGAAAGTATAAATTAAATTACAAAAAGTAGAAAAAAAGATTCAATCATTTCCTGAGTAATTTCTCCATTGTAGAACTTTGAGCTTTCATTGGAGACTTTTTTTTTACTTAGTTTAAGGAGTTTACTAGTAGATTTTGAGTTGGGTAAAGACGTGGATTGCAATACCCAGATTATGGAAAACGTAATTGGTATTGATTTCTTCCCTTTTTATGATGTGTGGCTAAAACCCCAATTCTTAGGGTGTGATAATGTGAATATTTGTTCTAATTAACTTATGGGTATTGTTGTTTACTAATTTAAATGCTGTTTTAATGTGGGTTTGATTGATAGCTGTGTATTAACTTATTAATTGTAGTTGCAAATGCAATTATAACTTAGTGTTTTGGGCTTGCTTGAGAGAGAGGTTCTAGAGCTAAGGTTATCAATTAATGATTGTAGCGGTTGGGTTGTTGTGGGTTCAGCCTGAGGGAGTGAATCCTAATTCGATCCTACCTATCTAGCTCGAGAGAGTAGATAAATTAAGGTTTTGAGCTGTTTATATTGTTAAGCTTGTTGAGGTTCGAGAGAACTCACTTGAATCGTAATAGTTGTTCGAGAGAAAGCTATTGCATTTATAGTCTAGCCTACCCACTGAGATTTAGCAATGGTTAGTAAATTTCAATTACCCATTTAGCGAAATTAGCCTATAATCGATCATATCCTCGAGAATCTCTCTCTACTTGTCTACTCCCCAATTTTCGTAACTATTGTAGTTGATAATTGACCCTTTTAAACCCTCCATCTGACATTCGTTGTTAATCCATTAAGTTACTTTGCTTGGTTTCGATAATGTCTACTTCTATAACCGATTAGAACACAAGCTTTACTTCGTAATTGAATTCCATAGTCTACCACTCCCTGTGGGTTCGACCCCAATTCTTTGTTGAGTTTTATACTAGATTACGATCGTCAACACCTAGTGTTGGATTGGGTGTAGTTGAGCGTTTATAAAAATTGGCGCCGCTGCCGGGGAGTGGTGTTATAGAATTCTCTTGTTGAAGTTTGTTTGTGATCTTCTTGTTTTGTAGTTGAACCTATTTACTTTTTGTTTGTTGTTTGTTGTCTTTGAGCAGGTGACGAAATGAGTGTCAATGGAAGCAATGCCAGCCAGCTGGGCCAAAATGATGACATTGACAACTTGAACGATGTGAATGAAGCCAATATGAATGATATAAATTTGGGTGGTGTAGGTGCTATTCGGTTGCCTCCGGTCGTGGGAAATATGGTGTTCCACGTGACAAGCACGATGTTGCAACTCTTGCAAATGAAAGGGTTATTTGGAGACTTGGCTCATGAGGATCCCCATGACCATATTTGGAATTTTGTAGACGTTTGTGGTTTCTTCTCATTCAAGAACAAATCCCAAGAATCAATTTGAGTCCGATTGTTCCCTTTTTCTCTGATGGGAGAGGCTATCAAGTGGTTAGCCGACCTACCTAGGTACTCAATCACCACTTGGGATGAACTTACTAAGGCGTTCTTCTTCAAATTCTATCCTCCCTCGAAGATGATGTCATTAAGGGACAATATCCAAGGCTCCAAATGCTTGGATGGTGAGGCAATACACGAGACTTGGCTACGGTTTCAGAAATTACTACTCCAATGTGCGACTCACGGACTTCCAAACAACATCTTGCTACAACATT
This sequence comes from Solanum lignicaule, assembly GCA_029582545.1. Classification (NCBI taxonomy): domain Eukaryota; kingdom Viridiplantae; phylum Streptophyta; class Magnoliopsida; order Solanales; family Solanaceae; genus Solanum; species Solanum lignicaule. Next base: position 45,918 of record JAJOOF010002059.1, read on the forward strand.
TCTATCAGAGTCTAGATTCAGTGAACAAATGGGTGGTTGACCAACTTGTCCGTGGAGGTATTATGCAACAGCCTTTTGAGATCGCATCTACTTTTCTTGATGGCATGACCAAGATCAATCGAGCTTGGTACACAAGAGAGGATCAAGTGTCTCCTTTAACATTTAGGATGACGAAGGAAGAAATTGAAAAAGATCAAGAACGAGATCAAAACATGGCCAAGATGATGACTGATATACCGTGAGTTTATTGTCTTTTTGATACAATTCACTTAGAGTTTGTGTGTGTCTTAGGACATTTTGTTATTAGAACTGATGTTTTGTGTATAATGTTTGCAGGAAATAGGATTAGATGCGGTTGATGAAGATGCGAGCTAAAATTTGCTGAAGTAGCCACCAATTATGCCATCCACGGACCGTGGATGGGTCGTAGGTCTTGGCCTAGGAGATGAGTTTCAATAACTCAAACCACAGAATTCCAAGATGGACCGTAGCCCAATCCACGGACCGTAGGTTGTGTATCGTAGGTAGAACATCAGGTAAGTCTGACAAGTGTGGAACCACAAAGCAAGACGACGGGCCATAGGTCGACCCACGACTTGTCCTGCACAACCGTCGATGAAGATCAGAAAATTGAAGGTTACAGTACCTGATGAAAATGTCTAAGTGTTGAGCCATGGAGGGGACCTACAGACCGTAGGTCGACCCACGGTCTATAGGTCGAAGCATCAACTTAAACCGCTTCCAGCCTATTATTTCCTTATTTTGTTTCCTGTTTCATTTAGGAGTTGTTTTCTATAAATAGAAGTTGTAAATCTCTCTTTTGGGGTTAGACATTATTGTAAACTCTTAGTTTTGGTGTTTTTGGGAATTAACTTGCAAACTTTAGCAATTTGATTTCCGAATTTCATTTTATAAGATTTTCACTTTGCAATTCAATTGAAGATTTCGGGTTTCATCTATTCTAATTGTAAGTTCATGAATTCTTTCTTCTTAAACATGAATTGTGAAATTTCAAGCATGAGTGGCTAAATCCTCAACTAGGGTTGTGGGAACCATGAAAAATTAACAAAGTATGAATAATAATTAAGTAATTATTGAATAGTGTTTATGCATGTAATGTTAATTTTTTCGCTTGGCCAACGTTAGAATTCACCTCGTTGCTACTTGCCGGACCAAGGAGGTAGTTAATGAGAAAAGAATTAACAACATAAATTTAGTGGATGCTATCTAATAGTCTAATGTCAATTGGAGCGAGGGTGAAAACTAAGCCATACATTGATGTAATGTCTAATCTGGGGTAAATGTAAGGGTTAGTAAAGCATACACCCGTAGCCAGACCAAGGTGCGAGGTGAAATTTCCTACTTGGAGGACCAATCACTTAGGGATACCTAACTTACCAACTTTGCATGTAAACCACTAGGAAAAAATTACCGTGTTAAGAGCTTATGGGGGAACACACATACCCTAGTTTCTCTCTCATAGTTTGAATCTTGCTTCCTTGTTACTTAATCGACAATCTGTTACTTGCTTACAAAACCCACCCTTTTAGTTACTTGTCTCGGAAATAGTTTGACTAAACAGATATAATAGTGAGTTAAGTTTAAATCTGAATCATATTCCTCGTGGGATCGACCTCAACCTACAAGTTGGGTTATTTATTTGAGAATGATCGTTTATACTTCTTTAGGGAGGTGTAATTTGAGCGTATCAAGTTTTGGCGCCGCTACCGGGGAATACGACTTTTAGATTAAGTTTAACTACATTATTGAACTTTAGTCAAGTATTTTCTGATTTCACGTTGTGTCTTTGTTTTTGTTTTCTACAGGTTTCTACTCTAGTGTATTCCAAGTACACGGAGTCAAGGCGAACCATTGACCCCCTACGATCCTGAACTAAGAAGACTTTGAGAAAAATGGCAAATCTAGGGGTCCATAATAATCCAATCATAGATGAACATGAAGAAGGAGATGAATTGCAACCTCCTGGAGTTGTTAATGTGAACACTTATGTTCGTGGTGGTAATCTAATCGGAGATGCATTGAGGGTACAAAATCCGCCAGAACCTAGGTTGCGTGATAACTACTGGTTGACTTCAATACCGTTGAATTAGAAGGGCTCATTGTTCTTCCTCCTCTACCTCCAGGGCATACATTTGTGGTAACCTGAAGTCTGATGCAAATGCTTACAACACGAGAGTTGTTTTATGGTCTAGCATTAGAAGATCCACATGGTCACATGGCTAAATTGAGAAGTGTCTGCAAGAGTTGTGTAGGGCGATCGGAATCGGACATGGACGTCATAGGTTTGAGAGTCTGCCCTCTATCATTGATCGGTGGTGGTGCGGTGTGGTTTTCTAAGCTTCCATATAATTCAATTCATACATGGGACCAATTGCATAAGGTGTTCATGGAAAAGTATTTCCCAGTGTCCAAGAAGCTAAATCACAAGGATAAAATGAATAATTTTGTAGCACTACCTGGAAAGTCCTTGAGCAGTTCTTGGGATATGTTCATTGTGTTCATCAGAAGATTCCGAATCACTGCATAGATGGTGAGTCATTGAAGGAGTATTTCTACAGAGGGCAGGATGACAATGGAAATGCTGTGCTAGATACTATTGTTGGAGGATACTATGGTGAGTGCACTTTTGAAGAGATCGCTGAAAAATTGGAGAAGATTTCCCGAAACAATAAGGCATGGAGCACTAGAAAAGTTAATACTGGAAGAAGCACATTCGCTGTCCAAGTTGCACCAGATCAGTCTAATGATGAAATTCGTGAGGAGATGGCTCAAATGAGGACAAAACTTGGGTTGGTATTGAAGCATGTGAGCGGAAATGCAGATAAGGTGAAAACGGTAAATTACCTAACTAGAACTCCACCACCAGTTGAGGAATGATACTATGAGGAGGATGCGTATTTGGTGAATGATCAGACGGGGGGTTTTCGAGACAATGCCCAAGGATCCAACTCAAGTAATTGACGCCAAGGTCAAGGAAACCAAGGTCAGAATTGTGGAAACAACAATCGAGAGGGAAACTATGTCCAGGATGGGAACGACAATCATGATAAGAACTACAACCGGAAAAACTATGGTAACAGGAATGAGAGAGTTGGGCGCTATGTTCCACCTGGGAACAAGGAATCTGGTAATAGAGAAGCTGGGGGGTAGTAAGTCACACATTGATGATATGATATAAAAGATGAAGAGTTTTGATGCAACTGATGAGAATGGTGAAAGAGATGCGAAATGACTTGTCTGGAATTGGTCAAAAAGTTGATGCCCATGCATTGTCGATCAAGCAACTTGAGCAGCAGTTTAGTCAGTTGTCCACTGCTGTGAACCCATGTCAGCCTGACGCACTTCCTAGAAATTCGAAGAATGATGGGCATTGTATGGTAGTCACTACTCGAGGAGGTAAACAGACCATTGATCCCCTATTGACATCTGAGGTTGAAATTGTGGTAGAAGGAGATGAAAATGAGATTGAGGTTACTAGAGAGTCTAAAAATGCTACAAAGAAGGAAGAAAAGGTGACCCAAAATGTTGTTCCCATGCCTAGACCTCCACCTCCATTCCCATAGAGATTGGTGAAGAAGACCGAAGAAGGAAAATACCGCAAGTTCATAACTATGTTGAAACAACTTTCCATCAATGTTTCGTTGGTAGAAGCTTTGGAGCAAATGACTGGGTATGTGAAATTTATGAAATATTTGGTGACCAAGAAGAGGGCCATCAGTTTTGAGAATGATGAGAGGCTGCAACATTGCAGTGCTATTGCTACTAGGTCACTTTTCCAAAAGAAAGAGGATCCTGGAGCTTTCACTATTCCTTGTACCATCGGTATTTTGCACTTTGTGAAAACTTTGTGTGATTTGGGTGCTAGCATCAACTTGATGCCGTTGTCCATGTATAAGAAGTTGGGTTTAGGGCCAAAACCGACTACGATGCATCTACTCATGGATGATAGAACTGTGAAGAAGCCCATTAGTGTTCTCCAAGATGTCCTTGTGAAAGTGGAGTCGTTCATTTTGCCGGCGGATTTTGCGATACTTGATTGTGAGATTGATTTTGAGGTTTCTATCATCCTACGGAGACCATTCCTTGCTACTGGGCGTGCCTTAGTCGATATGGAGAGAGGGCAGATGAAGTTCCGACTGAATAATGAGGAGGTGACTTTTAATATTTGTAGGTCTATGAATTAGGAAAGCGATCTCAAGTTAGTATTAGTGGTGAATCATATTGTGGAGCGAGGTTCTGAAGTGTTTATTGAAGAGAGGTTGGGTGTTGATACACTGGCAGCGGTAATGATGAATTTTGAGGGTGATGGTATTGAATACTATGATGAATTAGTTTCCATGCTTGATAGGTTCGAATTTCGATCCAAGCCAAAAAGATTGGAGCTAGATATGAAGAATCACGACTCTCCAACCGCAAAACCGTTTGTGGAAAAAGCTCCAAAATTGGAACTCAAGGCTCTACCTTCACATTTGAGGTATGTATTCTTGGGGAAAGATGGCACTTTACCGGTAATCATTGCGGCTGATTTGAGTGAGGTACATGTAGAGGCATTGGTTTCTGTGTTGAAGAGGTTTAAGTAGGCTATTGGATGGACTATTGCGGACTTTATTGGGATTCCTCCTAGCATTTGTTCTCAAAAAATCCAACTCATGCCGGATAGCAAGCCAAGTATTGAGCACCAAAGGAGACTTACTCCACTTATGAAAGAGGTAATAAAAAAGGAAATCATCAAATGGTTGGATGCTGGAGTCATATACCCCATTGCACCTTCACTTGTCCATATGGAACTTTCGCCTTCAAAAGGATGCCATTTGGGTTGTGTAATGCTCCAGCGACTTTCTAGAGGTGTATGATATCGATATTTTCATATATGGTGGAGGACACGATTGAGGTATTTATGGATGATTTCTTTGTGGTAGGTGACTCGTTTGATGGTTATAGGATGCATCTGGCTGAGGTAATGAAACGACGTGAGTAATGCAATCTTGTGCTCAATTAGGAAAAATGCCACTTCATGGTGAAATAAGGTATAGTTCTGGGTCATCGGATTTCTGAGAAGGATATTGAGATTGATAGAGCTAAAGTTGAGGTAATAGAAAAGCTTTCACCACCTATCTCTATTAAAAGTTTTAGAAGTTTTCTTAGGCATGCAGGTTTTTATCGGAGGTTTATTAAAGATTTCTCAAAAATTGCACACCCATTGTGCAGACTACTTGAAAAGGAGTGTAAGTTTGATTTTGATGATACTTGTCTAAGAGCATTTGGAGAGTTGAAAGCAAGGTTAGTTATGATTATCATGACCAACGACACTATCCTATGGTATGAGTGTCTATGATCGTCGATAATATAGTAACCCAACCAAGGGTTGGGGTCGTGTCCCAAGGGAGCGGTTTTGAGAATTGATAGAAAAATAAAATTACATTCTAACTAGTCGTAGCTAAAGATATTAATGAACAAAAACATAGTAAATTAAAGGGGGTGACACGAAAGTGTCAAATATCAAATGGGGGTTTTGTCACAAATAGTAAAACAGCAAAATAAAAAAGAAAATCAAGAATGGGGATGGTTCTTGGGATGTGACCGCAATACAAGTTGAGATAAATCGTTGGGTACATGCTTTCGATAGGAAATTTGCAAGACAATAGTGACTAGGCTAAGCATTAAATGGAAATAAGTTCCCTCTCGGGAAACTTACCCCATTTCAAATGCGTTCCTCTCGGACACCCATTTGCCGCATGAAGACCAGCATACGCCTTACCCCACTCACTCTCTCGAGCTAAGTGCTAGGATATGGGACTATGGCTCACCCTCTCGGGCTGAACCTTATGTCGACCCACTCCTTAGGCCATCAGTCTAGTGGTTTTGGTTTCGTGACCTCCCTCTCGGGCAAGGCGAAAACACATGGGTGGCTTCGTATTTGCTACTACAAACCCCTTAGATTAAACCACAGGAGCCATAAGCTCAAACATCCACAAAAAGAAACAGTATTAAAACACAAATTAGAGCAAACCAAACGACCCAATTTCATGCACAAAACAACAAATTATTCACACAAACAAAAAAGGTGAGCATCACCCCACCCAATTAAAGAGCGTTTGTCCTCAAATTCATGTAATAAAAAAATATACCAACAAGTAAGATAGGAAAATACAACGCGAGAGAGGTAAAGAAGGGTCCTGTCTATCCAGTCTCTCTGTCTGTTGGGGCATCAATGCCCGGTGCATCTTTCTAAAGTAACAAAATGGTCCCTGGAGCATTGTCATTTTGGTCTCCACTGTTTACATTTGCCTTAGCCTTTGGAACAAGATTTGCTGCAATCATCTGATCTATCTCCTGAGCTGCTCTGAAGGCATGTATTGCATTAACTAAGCTCCGATCACATGGGCGGACATTAAGATCGAAAGGAATTCGTCTCTTTTCCCTAGCTTTCTTGGTGTACTTTCTTTGCCTAGCTATCTCGGCTCTCTTTTCCTCTTTTCTAAATTCTCGTGCTCTTACATGCCTAGGTGGGTTATCTCTCCCTTCAACTTTTGGTCTAGCCATTTTTGCAACCACTTCGAGGATAAGTTAAATAGTAATTCAAATAAGAGTAAAACTGGTGTTTCTATGTGCGTAAATTGATGTACCCATGATACAAAAGGGGTGGGCGAAAGGCGAACAAGGGATCTTTCGGCGAACCGCAGAGTGTATTATGCGAACCAAACTGACCGCCGAGAGTCACAGTTCAATCAGTACAGAAAAATAGAAGAAAAGAATGAGATGGGACTGTTAAGCGAACTGCTGAATCATTCGGCGACGTTTGCTCATTTCGCGGATCAGCTCATTTTGTCCATTATCAACCCCGCCTTTCAATTTTCACCCAACAACCCAAGTTAATGTAACCACGCATATATAATTCAATTTCAGCGAAAACACATAGAAACTTCTATTCCCACCATGTAACAATTTAACTCAAAGCATAACTAAGTGGAAATTCCTCCAATCATACAACAAATACCTATTCACAATCGAAAATATCTATAACCTAAGTAACTCAGAGTCTCAGAAGAGGTTTAACACTTTAGTCATTACGCAAATGAGTACAATTTAAATATGTTTACACGCGATGTTGAGACTGCTAACCTTTGATGTTGAATAGTTTCTAATGAAATGCTAGGCAGCAATGCAATCCAAATCCGCGCACAAATCAATGCGGCACAATATTCCAATAGTACAATAAATATTAAAATAGAGTGCATGTGTGAATTTGGAAGGTCGAAGAAGTGAGAGAAAATGAGTGACATAGGACTTTTAAACCTGTGGCTTGCAAAAACCGTCCAGTTCTTGCCTGTTCGGCCATATAAATCGAGTTCGCCTAATTATTCAGCGACACGCCGAATGTTGAATTAGTTCACCAAATGTCACAGGATCTGCAGCTTCTATAAAGATTCCAATGCCGGTCTACAAAGCAATCGCTGACATTGGTCGGCGATGTGCCACAACTCTTTTCGTGACCACCGAGTTGCATAGGGTTTTGGCTGTCAATGCCTTGTGTTAGCAAAAGGATAGAACCGTGTTCGCCAATCTTTTCAGCGATCCGCCAACTGGGCTTGTGGATTGCCTCCATATCCTCTTTCAATTATCTCCTTCGTTTCAACCTATACAAACAACACACCAATATTTTCTTAAGGTAAAACAAAGAAAGAAAGGGTTTTGGGTTGCCTACCAAACAACGCTTTAGTTCACGTCGTGGAATGATGCAAGTAAGCAGTTATTCTTCATCCTCAGATTCGCCCATGTTGTAATTAGGCGAATCCTCGGCGAATGGTGGGTAGTGTCCTGATATCAAATGGCCGATTTGAGCATCCTGCAGCTAGATGGTCATGGAGTGATTGGCTGATGCTTCATTTAGCATTGCGATATTTTCCTTCATCTCAATCAACATCTCCTCTTGTGGCTTCAATTTCTTTTAAATGAGTGACAGAGCTTCATCTCCTTGCACACCTCCCTGTTTCTTCCCATGACTACACTCACGGAGGGAGAGGTACGTTTCTTTACCCATAGTTTGTACTTCCAATTCTGTGAGTCGGTTGGACAGATCATCCAACTGGGTAATTAAAGACTCCCACTCCTGCTTCTTTTTGGTTGTTTTTGCTGGTTGCTACCATGCCATCAAGGAGTTTTTCGACGACTACATAGTGCTGGTATAACATGCCACCCTCGCACTCCAGTAATGCCTTATCTATCATCCCATGAGATGGGCGTGGTTGCAGCACTGCTTGAAACTTCAGCCACATGTCCTGAATTGTTTCATCCCCTACCTGTTTAAATGTTAAGAGGTTGTCCCTGAGGTTCAGTAGTTTCAGCAGGGGATGATTCGTGTGGTATCCATAATGATCATCCATCGTTTGTTCCCTGCTGTGATGTTCAAACAAGCAAAGTAAAACTACAACTCAAATTAGTAAAGCTAAAACTACGGAAAACAGAAATTCTTGCCAGTGATCCTTGGGATTACATACAATAAGAAATTCAAAGAAAAACAAAACAATGAGTAAAGTTAATAATCTACGATTAATAAGACAGAAATTCTAGTGAACTAAAAATTCTCAAATAACACCACTCCCCAGCAGCGGCGCCATTTTGATGCTTATTGGGACCAACAACACTTTCCTACGGTATGACTGTCTACGATCGTCGATAATACAGTAACCCAACCAAGGGTTGTGGTCGTGTCCCAAGGGAGCGGTTTTGAGAATTGATAGAAAAATAAAATTACATTTTAACTAGTCGTAGCTTAAGATATTAACGAACAAAAACATAGTAAATTAAATGGGGTGACACGAAAGTTTCAAATATCAAATGAGGGTTTTGTCACAAATAGTAAAACATCAAAATAAACAAGAAAATCAAGTATGTGAAAGTTCTTGGGATGTGACCGCAATACAAGTTGAGATAAATCGTTGAGTACATGCTTTCGATAGGAAATTTGCAGGACAATAGTTATAGGGCTAAGCTTTAAATGGAAATAAGTTCCCTCTCTGGCAACTTACCCCATTTCAAATGCGTTCCTTTCGGACACCCATTTGCTGCATGAAGACCAGCCTATGCCTTACCCCACTCACTCTATTGAGTTGAGTGTTAGGATATGGGACTAGGGCTCACCCTCTCGGGTTGAACCTCATGTCGATCCACTCCTTAGGCTATCAGTCTAGTGGTTTTGGTTTCGTGACCTCCGACTCGGGCAAGGAAAAAACACATGGGTGGCTTTGTATTTGAAACTACAAACCCTTTAGATCAAACCACAACCACTAGGTGAAATCACCATTAAACTACATCTAACCTATCAGCAAGCAAGACCCAACAAGAATATCAACCCATATTTGCTAAATCACACCCCAAGAATGGGGTTTTTTAGCCATACATCAAGAAATAAGAAATTATATCTAACATGATAATGAAATCAACTGGGTATAAGAAATTAAACCTTAAATTAAGCAAAGGAAAATGAATAGAGAACACCCACTTCCAATTTGGGGAAGAAGAACTCCCTTCTTCAAGTCTCCATAAAACCCTCTCCAAACTTGAGAGAAAAAAAATATCAGCTAAAGTATGTTCTAAAGTGAAAATAATAATAATAATTGTTCCACACCCAGATTAAAATTCTAACTAGTAATTATAGTTTTCACAGATTGTGCTGCAAAGGATTGTTCGGCAACGTTAGTCGAGATCGCCAATGAACTCGGCAATATGCCTTTTGGTCAGCTCATCACCTTCAATGTCTTGCCTTTAGCATCCTCACATTCTGGATCATTGGGCGGAACAGTACTGCTTCACGGAACTGATCGGCGACTCGCCGACTGCTCCTTTCCTCGCCTTTTGATCCACTTCCTTCAAGGCTTCGCGTACTGGAACGAAGGGAGGTTGATGTCGTTTCGGTGACTCGCCAAGTTGAACTCGGCGATCCGCAGGATTCCAGTTCTTGTTCTTTTCAACTATATTAGCTCCGTGTTGCGCCTAAGTATCCATGCTTGCACTAAAACTTCAAATACCCGAAACTTCAGCATTTTAATAAGGTATTGAGATAAAACAAGTATTTAAGGACACTAATTCTGTTAAAATAAATCCCTAAATGAGTCCAATTTGTGGACTCATCAATACCCCCAACTTAAACTTTTGCTTTTCCTCAAGCAAACTCAAATTCAACCGTTCAAAAAGGGTGCCTCAAACAGTGCTACACAAGACTTAATCGTGAATGCACACAACAAGACTCAATTTACTTATGCAAGGATCAATTGTGTAGTCAAAGATTCAGATTGTGACACACCATCACCAAAGATTCTCATGCTCGCAATACTTGCTACTTGTGCCAGTTCAAGTTTAATAAAAATATCTAAATGCCCTCGCACAAAGAATGATTCCATATTCACACAAAGATATGAGTCAATTAAGATCAGGAATCAGATACAACGCTCACACTCAAAAAGAGGAACATAATGCATGTTTTCACCCATAGGTTTGCCCTTATTTTGTAATTGACTTTCGATCCAGCTTACTCAAGATCAAAAAGGTTTTTCTAAGGCTTGTAATGGGGCTGAGTGCAAAGGTATGGTCATTTAGGCTCAGTGAATTTTTCTTCGTGAGATGTGGTATTCTCAAAGCATTCCCTTCTTTTCTTTTGTCACTTCTTTTTCTAGTTCTTCTAAGTCATCCTTTTATTCACTCCCTATGAATTGCTTGGAACCCCAATATCCTTTGTACTTTATTCCACATTTTTTTTGGAGGGCTCCATTGTTCTGCAACATGGGTAAAGGGGGACTTCTTATACCACTTCTTGACTTCTCCTTTTCCTTTTCACCACACCCCCAACTTAGGCTTTTTGTCCTAAGTTGGCTATTCACTAAACTACAAATCAAGAGGAGTATAGGTAGTGGATCAAGTAAGGTCTAGGGTTTATCAAGGTTCTTCAAAAGAAAGATAAGGCTCAGGGGTGTTCAAAAGAGTTTCACATGCGCACAGGTAGGTCACAAAAAGCGGTATATGTCAAATTGGCTCACACTCTTTAAAATTTCCTAAGATCATCTCAAGAGTACACCTTTCTAAATCAATCAGACTAACATGGAAAATTCTAGGTTTATTCATGCAAGGTTCAAAGTAAGCTAAACACACAAGGCATCGATACTCCAGTCAAGCAAGACTACACACGTATGCTACTGTGCAACGGTCATCACAAGAGAATCAATTTGAAAAATGGCTAGTCATAACGAGATGAAAAGAGTGCACATATTGTCTATCTAACTTCATTTGGCCTCGTCGTAGCCGTGCATTCATGTTTGTTCAATTGAGAGCACTATTCAAGTTATCGGTATTGATCGAAACCGAAACTTAAATTTTTGCAAAAGAATAACCACTTTTAACACAAGAGGGGTGGAAAAAATGTGCGAAAAAATTTAAAATTCTTTCTGAAGGATCAAAATTAATTTCCAATTAAAACAACAAGAGCCATAAGCTTAAACATCCACAAAAAGAAACAGTATTAAAGCACAATTTAGAGCAAACCAAACGACCCAATTTCATGCACAAAACTACAAAGTATTCACACAAACCAAAAAGGTAAGCATCACCCCACCCAATTAAAGAGTGTTTGTCCTCAAATTCATGTAATAAAATATATACCAACATGTAAGATAGGAAAATACAACGCGAGAGAGGTAAAGAAGGGTCCTGCCTATCCAGTCTCTCTGTCTGCTGGGGCATCAATGCCCGGTGCATCTTTCTGAAGTAACACAATGGTCCCTGGAGCATTGTCATTTTGGTCTCCACTGTTTACCTTTGCCTTAGCTTCTGTAGCAAGATTTGCTGCAATCATCTGATCTATCTCCTGAGCTGCTCTGAAGGCATGTATTGCATTAACTAAGTTTCGATCACATGGACGGACATTAAGATCGAACGAAATTCGTCACTTTTCCCTAGCTTTCTTGGTGTACTTTCTTTGCCTAGCCATCTCGACTCTCTTTTCCTCTTTTCTAAATTCTCGTGCTCTTACATGCCTAGGTGGGTCATCTCTCCATGCAACATTTGGTCTAGCCATTTCTACAACCACTTCGAGGATAAGTTAAATAGTAATTCAAAAAAGAGTAAAACTGGTGTTTCTATGTGCGTAAATTGATGTACCCATGATACAAAATGGGAGGGTGAAAGGCGAACAAGGGATCTTTCGACGAACCGCTGGGTGTAATATGCGAACTAAACTGACCTCCGAGAGTCACAGTTCAATCAGTACAGAAAAATAGAAGAAAAGAATGAGATGGGACTGTTAAGCGAACTGTTGAATCATTCGGCGACGTTTAATCATCTCGCCGATCAGCTCATTTTGTCCATTATCAACCCCGCCTTTCAATTTTCACCCAACAACCCAAGTTAATGTAACCACGCATATATAATTCAATTTCAGCGAAAACACATAGAAATTTCTATTCCCACCATGTAACAATTTAACTCGAAGCATAACTAAGTGGAAATTCCTCCAATCATACAACATATACCAATTCACAATCGAAAATATCTGCAAGCTCAGTGACTCATAGACTCGGAAGAGGATTAACACTTTAGTCATTACACAAATGAGTACAATTTAAATATTTTTACATGCGATGTTGAGACTGCTAACCTTTGATGTTGAATAGTTGCTAATGAAATGCTATGCATCAATGCAATCCAAATCCACGCACAAATCAATGAGCCAAAATATTCCAATAGTGTAATAAACATAAAAAGAGAGAGCAGGTGTGAATTTGGTAGGTCGAAGAAGTGAGAGAAAATGAGTGACATAGGACTTTTAAAACTGTAGCTTGCAAAAACCGTCTAGTTCTTGCCTGTTCGGCGATATAAATCGAGTTCGCCTAATTATTCAGCGACACGCCGAATGTTGAATTAGTTTACCAAATGTCACAGGATCTGCAGCTCCTGTAAAGATTCCAATGTCGGTCTACAACGCAATCGCAGACATGGTCGGCGATGTGCCACAACTCTTTTCGAGACCACCGAGTTGCACAGGGTTTTGGCTGACAATGCCCTGTGTTAGTCAACAGATAGAACAGTGTTTGCCAATCTTTTCGGCGATCCGCCAACTGGACTTGTTGCTTACCTCCATATCCTCTTTCAATTATCTCCTTCGTTTCAACCTATACAAACAACACACCAATATTTTCTTAAGCTAAAACAAAGCAAGAAAGGGTTTTGGGTTGCCTACCAAACATCGCCTTAGTTCACGTCGTGGCATGATGCAAGTAAGCAATTATTCTTCATCCTCGTATTCGCCCATGTTGTAATTAGGCGAATCCCCCGCGAATGGTGGGTAGTGGCCTGATATCAAATGGCCGGTTTGATCTTCCTGCAGCTGGATGGTCAGTGAGTGATTGGCTGATGCTTCATTTAGCATTGCGATATTTTCCTTCATCTCATTCAACATCTCCTCTTGTGCCTTCATTTTCTTTTGAATGAGTGAAAGAGCTTCATCTCCTTGCACACCTCCCTGCTTCTTCCCATGACTACACTCACAGAGGGAGAGGTACGTTTCTTTACCCATGGTTTGTACTTCCAATTCTGTGAGTCGGTTGGAAAAATCATCCAACTGGGTAATTAGAGCCTCCCACTCCTGCTTCTTTTTGGTTTTTTTTGCTGGGTTCTACCATGCCATCAAGGAGTTTTTCGACGACTTCATAGTGATGGTATAGCATGCCTCCCTCGCAAATCTGATAGATTATGCTTCTATTCTCGGGTCCAAGACCCCTATAGAAGCACTCCAGTAGTGCCTTATCTATCATCCAATGAGATGGGCGTGGTTGCAGCACTGCTTGAAACTGCAGCCACATGTCCTGAATTGTTTCATCCCCTACCTGTTTAAATGTTAAGAGGTTGTCCCTGAGGTTCAGTAGTTTCAGCAGGGGATGATTCGTGTGGTATCCATAATGATTATCCATCGTTTGTTCCCTGCTGTGTTGTTCAAACAAGCAAAGCAAAACTACAACTAAGATTAGTAAAGCTAAAATTACGGAAAACAGAAATTCTTGCCAGTGATCCTTGGGATTACATACAATAAAAAATTCAAAGAAAATAAAACAATGAGTAAAGTTAATAATCTACGATTAACAAAACGGAAATTCTAGTGAACTAAAAATTCTCAAATAACACCACTCCCCGACAGCGGCGCCATTTTGATGTTTATTGGGACCAACAACACTATCCTACGGTATGAGTGTCTACGATCATCGATAATACAGTAACCAAACTAAGGGTTGGGGTCGTGTCCCAAGGGAGCGGTTTTGAGAATTGATAGAAAAATAAAATTACATTCTAACTAGTCGTAGCTTAAGATATTAACGAACAAAAGCATAGTAAATTAAATGGGGTGACACGAAAGTGTCAAATATCAAATGGGGGTTTTGTCACAAATAGTAAAACAGCAAAATAAACAAGAAAATCAAGTATGTGAAGGTTCTTGGGATGTGACCACAATACAATTTTAGATAAATCGTTGAGTACATGCTTTCGATAGGAAATTTGCAAGACAATAGTTATAGGGCTAAGCTTTAAATGGAAATAAGTTCCCTCTCGGGCAACTTACCCCATTTCAAATGCGTTCCTCTCGGACACCCATTTGCCGCATGAAGAGCAGCCTACGCCTTACCCCACTCAGTCTCTTGAGCTGAGTGTTAGGATATGGGACTAGGGCTCTCCCTCTCTGGCTGAACCTCATGTCGACCCACTCTTTAGGCTATCAGTCTAGTGGTTTTGGTTTCGCGACCTCCCTCTCATGCAAAGCAAAAACACATGGGTGGCTTTGTATTTGAAACTACAAACCCTTTAGATTAAACCACAACCACTAGGTGAAATGACCATTAAACTACATCTAACCTATTAGCAAGCAAGACCCAACAAGAATATCAACTCATATTTGCTAAATCACACCCCAAGAATGGGGTTTTTTAGCCACATATTCAAGAAATAAGAAATTATACCTAACATGATAATGAAATCAACTGGGTATAAGAAATTAAACCTTAAATTAAGCATAGGAAAATGAATAGAGAAGACCCACTTCCAACTTGGGTAAGAAGAACTCCTTTCTTCAAGTCTCCACAAAACCCGCTCCAAACTTGAGAGAAAAAAAATATCAGCTAAAGTATGTTCTAAAGTGAAAATAATAATAATAATTGTTCCACACCAAGATTAAAATTCTAACTAGTATTTATAGTTTTCACAGATTGTGCTGCGGAGGATTGTTCAGCAACATTAGTTGAGATCGCCAATGAACTCGGCGATGTGCCTTTTGGTCAGCTCATCACCTTCGATGTTTTGCCTTTAGCATCCTCGCATTCTGGATCATTGGGTGGTACAGTACTGCTTCGCCGAACTGATCGGCGACTCGCCGACTGCTCCTTTTCTCGCCTTTTGATCCACTTCCTTCAAGGCTTCGCGTACTGGAACGAAGGGAGGTTCATGTCGTTTCGGTGACTTGCCAAGTTGAACTCGGCGATCCACATGATTCCATTTTTTGTTCTTTTCAGCCCTATTTGGTCCGTTTTGCGCCTAAGTGTCCATGCTTCCACTAAAACTTCAAATACCTGAAACTTCAGCATTTTAATAAGGTATTGAGATAAAACAAGCATTCAAGGACACTAATTCTGTTAAAATAAATCCCTAAATAAGTCCAATTTGTGGACTCATCAACACCCCCAACTTAAACTTTTGCTTTTCTTCAAGCAAACTCAAATTCAACCGTTCAAAAAGGGTGCCTCAAACAGTGCTACACAAGACTAAATCGTGAATGCACACAACAAGACTCAATTTACTTATGCAAGGATCAATTGTGTTGTCAAAGATTCAGATTGTGACACACCATCACCAAAGATTCTCATGCTCAAAATACTTGCTACTTGTGCAAGTTCAAGCTCAATAAAAATATCTAAATGCCCTCGCACAAAGAATGATTCCATATTCACACAAAGATATGAGTAAATTAAGATCGGGAATCAGATACAACGCTCACACTCAAAAAGAGGAACATAATGCATGTTTTCACCCATAGGTTTGCCCTTATTTTGTAATTGACTTTCGATCCAGCTTACTTAAGATCAAAAAGGTTTTTCTAAGGCTTGTAATGGGGCTGGTGCAAAGGTATGGTCATTTAGGCTTAGTGAATTTTTCTTCGTGAGATGTGGTATTCTCAAAGCATTCCCTTCTTTTCTTTTGTCACTTCTTTTTTTAGTGCTTCTAAGTCATCCTTTTATTCACTCCCTATGAGTTGCTTGGAACCCCAATATCCTTTGTACTTTATTCCATATTTTTTTTGGAAGGCTCTATTGTTCTGCAACATGGGTAAAGGGGGACTTCTTATACCACTTCTTGACTTCTCCTTTTCCTTTTCACCACACCCCCAACTTAGGCTTTTTGTCCTAAGTTGGCTATTCAGTAAACCACAAATCAAGAGGATTATAGGTAGTGGATCAAGTAAGGTCTAGGGTTTATCAAGGTTCTTCAAAAGAAAGATAAGGCTCAAAGGTGTTCAAAAGAGTTTCACACGCTCACAGGTAGGTCACAAAAAGAGGTATATGTCAAATTGGCTCACACTCTTTAAAATTGCCTAAGATCATCTCAAGAGTACACCTTTCTAAATCAATTAGACTAACAGGGAAAATTCTAGGTTTATTCAAGCAAGGTTCAGAGTAAGCTAAACACACAAGGCATCGATACTCCAGTCAAGCAAGACTACATACGTATGCTACTGTTCAACAGTCATCACAAGAGAATCAATTTGATAAATGGCTAGTCATAACGAGATGAAAAGAGTGCACATATTGTCTATGTAACTTCATTTGGCCTCATGGTAGCCGTGCATTCATGTTTGTTCAATTGAGAGCACTATTCAAGTTATTAATATTGATCGAAACCGAGACTTAAATTTTTGCAAAAAAACAACCACTTTCAACACAAGAGGGGTGGAAAAAATGTGCGAAAAAATTTAAAATTCTTTCTGAAAGATCAAAATTGATTTCCAATTAAAACAACAGGAGCCATAAGCTCAAACATCCACAAAAAGAAACAGTACTAAAGCACAATTTAGAGAAAACCAAACGACCCAATTTCATGCACAAAACAGCAAAGTATTCACACAAAACAAAAAGGTGAGCATCACCCCACCCAATTAAAGAGTGTTTGTCCTCAAATTCATGTAATAAAACATATACCAAAAAGTAAGATAGGAATAGACAACGCGAGAGAGGTAAGGAAGGGTCCTGTCTATCCAGTCTCTCTGTCTGCTGGGGCATCAATGCCCGGTGAATCTTTCTGAAGTAACAGAATGGTCCCTGGAGCATTGTCATTTTGGTCTCCACTGTTTACCTTTGCCTTAGTCTCTGCAGCAAGATTTGCTGCAATCATCTGATCTATCTCCTGAGCTGCTTTGAAGGCATGTATTGCATTAACTAAGCTCCGATCACATGGGCGGACATTAAGATCGAAAGGAATTCGTCTTTTTTCCCTAGCTTTCTTGGTGTACTTTCTTTGCCTAGCCATCTCGGCTCTCTTTTCTTCTTTTCTAAATTCTCGTGCTCTTACATGCCTAGGTGGGTCATCTCTCCCTGCAACTTTTGGTCTAGCCATTTCTGCAACCACTTCGAGGATAAGTTAAATAGTAATTCAAATAATTGTAAAACTGGTGTTTCTATGTACGTAAATTGATGTACCCATTATACAAAAGGGGTGGGCGAAAGGCGAACAAGGGATCTTTCGGCGAACCGCCGGGTGTAACATGCGAACCAAACTGACCGCCGAGAGTCACAGTTCAATCAGTACAGAAAAATAGAAGAAAAAAATGAGATGGGACTGTTAAGCGAACTGTTGAATCATTCGGCGACGTTTGCTCATTTCGCCGATCAGCTCATTTTGTCCATTATCAACCCCGCCTTTCAATTTTCACCCAACAACCCAAGTTAATGTAACAACGCGTATATAATTCAATTTCAGCGAAAACACATAGAAACTTCTATTCCCACCATGTAACAATTTAACTCATAGCATAACTAAGTGGAATTCCTCCAATCATACAACAGATACCAATTCACAATCGAAAATATCCGTAACCTCAGTGACTCAGAGACTCAGAAGAGGTTTAACACTTTAGTCATTACGCAAATGAGTACAATTTAAATATTTTTACACGCGATGTTGAGACTGCTAACCTTTGATGTTGAATAGTAGCTAATGAAATGCTAGGCAGCAATGCAATCCAAATCCGCGCACAAATCAATGAGCCACAATATTCCAATAGTGCAATAAATATAAAAATAGAGTGCAGGTGTGAATTTGGTAGGTCGAAGAAGTGAGAGAAAATGAGTGACATAGGACTTTTAAACCAGTGGCTTGCAAAAACCGTCCAGGTCTTGCCTGTTCGGCGATATAAATCGAGTTCGCCTAATTATTTAGCGACACGCCGAATGTTGAATTAGTTCACCAAATGTCACAGGATCTGCAGCTCCTGTAAATATTCCAATGCCGGTCTACAACGCAATCGCTGACATTGTCGGCGATGTGCCACAACTCTTTTCGAGACCACCGAGTTGCACAGTGTTTTGGCTAACAATGCCTTGTGTAAGCCAACGGATAGAACCGTGTTCGCCAATCTTTTCAGCGATCCTCCAACTGGACTTGTTGCTTTCCTCCGTATCCTCTTTCAATTATCTCCTTCATTTCAACCTATACAAACAACACACCAATATTTTCTTAAGGTAAAACAAAGCAAGAAAGGGTTTTGGGTTGCCTACCAAACAGCGCCTTAGTTCACGTCGTGGCATGATGCAAGTATGCAATTATTCTTCATCCTCGAATTCACCCATGTTGTAATTAGGCGAATCGTCGGCGAATGGTGGGTAGTGGCCTGATATCAAATGGCCGATTTGAGCATCTGCAGCTGGATGGTCATGGAGGGATTGGCTGATGCTTCATTTAGCATTGCGATATTTTCCTTTATCTCATTCAACATCTCCTCTTATGCCTTCATTTTCTTTTGAATGACTGAAAGAGCTTCATCTCCTTGCACACCTTCCTGCTTCTTCCCATGACTACACAAATTGAGGGAGAGGTACGTTTCTTTACCCATGGTTTGTACTTCCAATTCTGTGACTCGGTTGGACAGATCATCCTACTGGGTAATTAGAGCCTCCCACTCCTGCTTCTTTTTGGTTTTTTTTTGCTGGGTTCTACCATGCCATCAAGGAGTTTTTCGACGACTTCATAGTGCTGGTATAGCATGCCTCCCTCGCAAATCTGATCGGCTATGCTTCTATTCTCGGGTCCAAGACCCCTATAGAAGCACTCCAGTAGTGCCTTATCTATCATTCCATGAGATGGGCGTGGTTGCAGCACTGCTTGAAACTTCAGCCACATATCCTGAATTGTTTCATCTCCTACCAGTTTAAATGTTAAGAGGTTGTCCCTGAGGTTCAGTAGTTTCAGCAGGGGATGATTCATGTGGTATCCATAATGATCATCCATCGTTTGTTCCCTGCTGTGATGTTCAAACATGCAAAGCAAAACTACAACTAAGATTTGTAAAGCTAAAACTACGGAAAAAAGAAATTCTTGCCAGGGATCCTTGGTATTACATACAATAAAAAATTCAAAGAAAAACAAAAAACAATGAGTAAAGTTAATAATCTACGATTAATAAAACGGAAATTCTAGTGAACTAAAAATTCCCAAATAACACCACTCCCCGGCAGCGGCGCCATTTTGATGCTTATTGGGACCAACAACACCATCCTACGGTATGAGTGTCTACGATCGTCGATAATACAGTAACCCAACCAAGGGTTGGGGTCGTGTCCCAAGGGAGCGGTTTTTAGAATTGATAGAAAAATAAAATTACATTCTAACTAGTCGTAGCTTAAGATATTAACGAACAAAAGCATAGTAAATTAAATGGGGTGACACGAAAGTGTCAAATATCAAATGGGGGTTTTGTCACAAATAGTAAAACAACAAAATAAACAAGAAAATCAAGTATGTAAAGGTTCTTGGGATGTGACCGCAATACAAGTTTAGATAAATCGTTGAGTACATGCTTCGATAAGAAATTTGCAAGACAATAGTTACAGGGCTAAGCTTGAAATGGAAATAAGTTCCCTCTCGGGCAACTTACCCCATTTCAAATGCGTTCCTCTCGGACACCCATTTGCCGCATGAAGACCAGCCTACGCCTTACCCCACTCACTCTCTTGAGCTGAGTGTTAGGATATGGGACTAGGGCTCACCCTATCGGGCTGAACCTTATGTCGACCCACTCTTTAGGCCATCAGTCTAGTGGTTTTGGTTTCGCGACCTCCCTCTCGGGCAAGGCAAAAAACACATGGGTGGCTTTGTATTTGAAACTACAAACCCTTTAGATTAAACCACAACCTCTAGGTGAAATGACCATTAAACTACATCTAACCTATCAACAAGCAAGACCCAACAAGAATATCAACCCATATTTGCTAAATTACACCCCAAGAATGGGGTTTTTTAGCCACACATCGAGAAATAAGAAATTATACCTAACATGATAATGAAATCAGCTGGGTATAAGAAATTAAACCTTAAATTAAGCAATGGAAAATGAATAGAGAAGACCCACTTCCAACTTGGGGAAGAAGAACTCCTTTCTTGAAGTCTCTACAAAACCCTATCCAAACTTGAGAGAAAAAAAATATCAGCTAAAGTATGCTCTAAAGTGAAAATAATAATAATAATTGTTCCACACCAAGATTAAAATTCTAACTAGTAATTATAGTTTTCACAGATTGTGCTGCAGAGGATTGTTCGGCGACGTTAGTCGAGATCGCCAATGAACTCAGCAATATGCCTTTTGGTCAGCTCATCACCTTCAATGTCTTGCTTCTGGCATCCTCGCATTCTGGATCATTGGGTGGTACAGTACTGCTTCGCGGAACTGATGGGCGACTCGCCGACTGCTCCTTTTCTCGCCTTTTGATCCACTTCCTTCAAGGCTTCGCGTACTGGAACGAAGGGAGGTTCATGTCATTTCGGTGACTCGCCAAGTTGAACTCGGCGATTCACAGGATTCCATTTCTTGTTCTTTTCAGCCATATTTGCTCCGTTGTGCGCCTAAGTGTCCATGCTTCCACTAAAACTTCAAATACCTGAAACTTCAGCATTTTAATAAGGTATTGAGATAAAACAAGCATTCAAGGACACTAATTCTATTAAAATAATTCCCTAAATGAGTCCAATTTGTGGACTCATCAGTTAGTATCAACACCTATCATTATTTCACCGGATTGGGGGCAACCATTTGAAGTGATGTGTGATTCGAGCGTGGTGGCGCTTGGTGTGGTATTGGGACAGAGGCGAGAGAAGATTCTTCATCCGATTTACTATGCCAACAAAGCTCTAAATGTGGCTCAAAAGAACTATATGGTGAATGAATGAGAAATCCTTGCTGTGGTTTTTGCATTCAAGAAATTTCGATTCTACTTGCTTGGTACTAAGGTCATAGTGCATACTGACCATTATGTATTGAGGTATCTGAGGGATAAGAAGCATGCAAGACCGAGGTTAATTAGATGGGTATTGTTGTTGCAAGAGTTTGATTTTGAGGTGAAAGATTAGAAAGGGGACAAAAAAATCAGGTTGCCGATCATTTGTCCAGATTAGAGGAGGAAGCTATGCTCAAGTTAGGAAATGGGGTTGATATTAATGATGCATTCCCAGATGAATATGTATTGGCTGCTTCATATGATCTTCTCTCTTGGTTCGCATATTTTGCTAACTACTTGGCAAACAATATGGTTCTATTGGATTTGTCATTTCACCAAAGGAAAAAGTTTATGCATGATGTGAAGAAGTTCTTTTGGGATAAGCCTTACTTGTTTCGTATTTGTGCTAATGGGATTATTCGTCGCTGTGTGCCCGAGGTTGAGATGATGAGTATACTAGAGGCGTGTCATTCATCGCTTGTTGGTGGGCACCATAGTGGTATTCAGACTGCTCATAAAATCTTGCAGTGTGGGTATTAGTGGCCTACCATCCACCAAGATGCTCATGATTTCGCCAAGTCTTGTGACCGTTGCCAAAGAGGAGGAATTTCAAAGAATCAAGAGCTACCTATGAATCCGATATTGGTGATTGAGTTATTAGATGTCTGGGGCCTTGACTTCATGAGTCCATTTGTAAGTTTATATGGGATGAAGTATATTCTTGTTGCTGTTGGCTACGTATCAAAAAAGGTGGAAGCAATTGCGCTTTCAAACAATGAGGGAAAGAGTGTCACCACATTCCTGAAAAAGAGTATCTTCTATAGATTTGGTACACCTAGGGAGATTATCAGCGATGGAGGTTCTCACTTTTGTAATAAGTTGTTCAAGGCGCTGCTAGAAAAATATGGAGTTCGTCAAAATGTGTCTACTCCTTACCATCTGCAGTCTAGTGGGCAAGTTGAAGTGTCAAACAAAGAGATAAAACAAATCCTTGCAAAGACTGTGAACCCCAACAGAACGCATCAGTCAAGAAGGCTTGATGATGCTCTATGGGCCTATCGCACCGCATTCAAGACTCCCATAGGTATGTCCCCCTACCAACTTGTATATGGGAAGTCATGCCATTTGCTGGTAGAGCTAGAGCATAAAGCCATGTGGGCGCTAAAGAAGTTGAATTTGGATTGGGGCGCCACATTGAGTCAAATATTGAATGACATGAATGAGCTTGATGAGTTTCGCCTAAAAGTATATGAAAGTTCAGTCTTGTACAAAGAGAAGATGAAGAAGTATCATGATCAAAAGATTGAAAAGCGTGAATTTGTTGCGGGTGATCTGGTGCTTTTATTTAACTGAAGGTTGCACTTGTTTCCTGGCAAGCTCAAGTCCAAGTGGACCGGACCATTCAGAGTCACACATGTATTTCCACATGGAGCGGTCGAGCTTTAGAACAAGGAGGGAACAAGGTTGAAAGTGAACGGGTAGAGGATTAAGGTCTACATGGGGAAATCAGAGAGTGTGCAAGAAGTTATTGAGGCCTATTATCTTGATGAAGTCTGAGTAATCAAGGTGTCTACGTCGTGCTGCGACATTAAATAAAGCGCTGCTTGGGAGGCAACCCGAGATGTACAATCTAGCCAACTATAGAATTTTCGTTTTGATATAGGAGTTTTCTTCTTTTATTTTGTTTTTTTATAGCTCTTTAGATAGGTGTTTTATGTTTATATTAGTGTTGGCTAGATATAAAATAGGGTAAGTGTCTAAAAAGTGTCCAGAAAATGTAAAAAGAAAGTCCAAATGGTTGCTATGTGTGCAGGGACGAAAGGCAAAATCTGCAGAAAATAGTTGTGCAGTGGTCTACGGACCCCATCGATGGTCTGCTAGTTAATCCACAGACCGTGAATGGCATCCGTAGATCCCAGGTAAGTTGTCTAATTTTTCTAAGTGTCAGAGTAACCTATGGACCCAACCCACGGTCCGTAGGTCGACCCACGGACCGTCGACGGGGTTTCGTGGGTCTAACCTAGGGTTTCTGCCTGACCTAACCCGGACCCCTTTTAATAAAAACCTTTCATTTTAAAACATCCCCACTTCCATATTTACCTCCAAACCTTTTTTAACCTTCCATATACCATTCTTCTCCCTTTAATTACCCACAATATCATTTCATTATAATCTACATTTAATCCCATTTCCCATTCTCCTTATTTCTCTCCCAAATTAGTCCCCACTTTTAACTTTTCTTCCCCAATCGATTTCACAGTACGAGTTCGGTGTCGACAGGCTAGCAAAGGGTCAAGGATTTCATTACATCACCACACTCACCAACTTCAAATACTTGTAAGGTAAACGATTTCACCCTAACTTTGAATTCAATGTACATTGTTTAACTCATGAAATCACGAAGTTGTACTTAACCTTGGGTTGTTAATCTCCTAGTTGAATGCATGACTTGTAATTGAGAAAACCCTTGGAATGATGGTAATGTGAGTGTGTTAAAAATTAAAATCAACTAAATCAAGTAATACGCCAAATTGGAAGTTTTGACTTAGGGTTCGTATGTTTCGGTTTGTTAAAATGTTGATATGTGTGTCAACAAAACCCTAAGAATGATTAACTTCCATATTATATGTTGAAATACATGTGTAGGCTTAGTTTGATGGAATATTTGTTGAAAAACTTGGTTTGTGCAAAAGTTGATAGGTCTGCCTGGCATAGAAATGACCCACGACTTCAACCTATGGACAATAGGTCGAGGTTCGTGGACCAGTGGTACACACGAAAATGCCTAAGTGTAGGACCACGGTGTGGACTACGGTCCGTCTTTCGATCGACGGATCGTTCTACACATCAGTGGTCCCATCATCTGAGACCCAAAATCTGGGACTCTAACTTACAGAGGGGACCTACAGACCGTTGTTCCATCGACAGATAGGTATCCACCGTGGGTCAACAATTCAGTTACTGCCTGGAACTTTTTTAGTTTTTGTTTGGGTTCGATTGTTGTTCTAAAATTATTCCATGAGTCTTGTTTCCTTGTTTTGGTACTAAGTAAGCTTCCACAAGTACCATGGCCCCTAAGCAAGCTCCAATCCACGCCGCAAAGGGCAAGTCCAAATCTGTCGCTCCTTCCAGATGCATGATCATTGAGGATGACATTGACGACACCGAGTATATTCCACCCACCACCAGGATCTCTCCGACAACCCCCCGCACTACTCGGAACAAAGCCTAATAGGTTAGCTCTGATGAGGTCACTGCCTCCCAGTCTGAGGAGGGAGCCATACAAATTGGAGCACAGGTTGGCTCAGAGTCGTAGTCCGGCTCTAGTCCTAGCGGCAGTACCACCTATTCGGTAGACACCGATAGCACATGCGACAGCCTGGTACCCACTAGTGTGTCCCTGGCTAGCATCAGATTTATGAGAATGGCACGATGTTGAATGAGCACCAAAGGATGACCACGATCGTGACTGAGGAGTGTAGGGTCCTTACAGGCAGCCTCCACACTGCACCAACTATTGAGGAGATTTTTCGGAGACACTGACGCGAGTGGATGGCACAGAGCCTCGGGAAATATAGCGAGGAGATAGCCAGAGAGTTCTATGCCTCCTATGCTGGCACTATCAGGAATTCAATCTCTAAATAGGTCAAGCCCGCAACTCAGCCTCCACTTCAGTCCACTTTAGTGCGGGGGTTCTCAGTCGACATCTCAGTGGTCACCATTCACCGGTTTATATGTGGCCCATCCCATACTCTGTCCATTAATACGGAATAATATTACTACATGATGGGCATTGTCCAGAGCGGGTCTTTCCAGAGAGATGCTAAGAAAATGGGGCACTTCTGAGGTGGCTGGCACGACATATTGCTGCGGATGGGGAGTGTGCTGATTGGGTTTGGACTCCTAGCCTGGGTATTAAGAAGGCTACACTGAGCTTCACTGTGAAGTTCTTATGGTTATTGGTCTGGAATAGACTGTCCTAGACTCTGGCGGACAATATGGTTATATTGGACTAGGCCGTGATGCTGGCATCCATTATGGCAGGTTTGGAGATTGATTTTGCCCATATTTTGATCATTGAGATCCACGAGAGGGACTTCAAGGTCACCACCACCACCCTACCTTTTCCGTGTTTGCTTTTCCAACTCTGCAGGGATGCTTTAGTTCCCGTTTGGCATTGTGACCGGTTTCTTGATGCGACCAAGACTCTAGACATTGGCCTCATTCGGGATGATGCCAATCTTACCATTCCAGCCCCGACAACAGACTCTCAAGCTCCACCATCTTCGGTCACCAGTTAGGCCTCGAGCTCATCTCGAACCACTCCCTCTTCAGGGTCCATTGCCGTTCCTCTAGCTTGAGTCCTGAAGGTGGAGAAACATATGGCCATTTTGCTTCAGCATATGAAGCCCTAGATGCGTCGTTATATTGCGGATTCTGAGGAGAGGATGGAGCAAGTGAAATTAAGGGAAAGCCTATGGTGTTGAGCACTAACTGTACTTGAATTCACTTCTGAGCTTGAGTATTGAATGAATCCTAAAACATGAAATTCATATCTGTTGTGTGTGAAAAAGGATTTCTTTTGAAGTGAGGGCACTAGTTACATTGTTGGAGAATTGATACTTTGGTGATTGTGAAAGGTGTATGTTGTGATGGCTGTTGGTCGATCTATGTCATGTTCTGATCTGTATGAGTTAGCTTGTTGAGTCTAGATGAAAAGATTTGCATTAGTGTGACGGAACTGATTGAAAAGGCCATGTGATTACTTGAGTTTGTATGTATACTTCTACATAAGTGTCGTTTAGAGTGTTAATATGTCGCTTGAGGATAAACAACAATTTTAAGTTGAGGGTGTTGATATACCGTGAGTTCACGGTATTTTTGATACATTTCACTTAGAGTTTGTGTGTGTCTTAGGCCATTTTGTTATTAGAACTGATGTTTTGTGTATAATGTTTGCAGGAAATAGGCTTAGATGCAGTTGATGAAGATGCGAGCTAAAATTTGTTGAAGTAGCCACCAACGGTGCCATCCACTGACTGTAGGTCCATCGACGGACCGTGGATGGGCAGTCGTAGGTCTTGGCCTGGGAGATGATTTTCAGTAACTCAAACTACGCAGTTCCAGGATGGACCGTAGCCCAGTCCATGGACCGTAGGTGGAACATCAGGGAAGTCTTACAAATGTGGAACCACAGAGCAAGACGACGGATCGTAGGTCGACCCATGGTCCGTCCTGCACAACAGTCGATGAAGATCAGAAAGTTGAAGGTTCAGTACCTGATGAAAATGTCTAAGTGTTGAGCAACGTAGAGGACCTATAGACCATAGGTCGACCCATGGTCAGTAGGTCGAAGCATCAACTGAAACCGCGTCCCAGCCTATTATTTCCTATTTTATTTAGGAGTTGTTTTCTATAAATAGAAACCTCGTTTTTGGGGGTTAAAAATTATTGTAAACTCTTAGTTTTGGTGTTTTTGGGAATTAACTTGCAAACTTTATGTCACGACCCAGGAGTACCGCTTAGATGTAACACGGTGTACTTGACCCCCAAGGGGTCTCATACAAACCCTTAGCATAATCATGAACATAAGTAAATAGAAATGATGCAAAATTTAAATTTTTTTACAATAGAAGATTTTTTCATAAAAGAAATATAAGAGTCTAGACCTTGTCTCAAAAAACCATCTAATACAATCTTAGGGTCATAGCCCTTTACAACATAATCTTGAACATGGAAAGTACAAAATGAAACTAGAAATGAATAAACCTTGTCCTCGAACCATGAGGACTCACCAAGCTTGGAGAATAGTCAACCCAAGCTTTACTTGAAAGGAGGAGTATATCTGAACGACCGGAACCTACACTTATAAGAAGATGTAGAAAATATGGGTTAGCACAAATATTGTACCAAGTATGGAAGCCATGCATAAAATCCTTAAAACATGCATAAAAAGGGACATTTAGTTGAAACCATGCATTTATCAAGTTTAAAGCCATCATGCACATTTATGAAGGAGTATATGTCACACCATATCATAAGCAACCCTAGGCTACCATAATCATGCATACATAACTTCATATATCTTCATAGCATGAAGAAACCACACCACAACCCCTTTGTAAGTTCACTGGTGCAATGTATAAGTGAAGTGCCATACCCTCACTCACACTAAGCAAAGCTCATTAAGAAATCATAAGTTTAGTTCATGGTCATGTTCATGTTCCTAATTCATATTCATGGTTCCTATAAAGCATGCATTAACTCATAAAGCATCATGTCATAAAAGCACATACCACAATCACTCTCAAAGCCTACTTGTGCAATGCATGAATGAAGTCCCATACCCCATTCACACTAAGTAAAACCTCTCAATTAATCATAGTACAAAACTCATGTTCTTGTTCATAGTTCATATTCTTGTTCTTGTCACGTTCTTGTTCTTATCATGTAGGGAAATATAGCCTTAACCGACATAGACCATGTGAGCTACATGGAATTTGGTGTCATGCCCCCACACCGAAAAGAGGTGTCCTACTTGCCTGAGGTAGAACTAACATGTTTATCATTTAGGTGGATCCACTAGCTAAAGACCTATGTGGGCACATAGTTATGGGATAAGGAGATTGCTACTAGAAACCTGGACTTTCTAACGTAAAAGGTTTCCATCTCATGAGATAACTTGCCTTGGGAAGCCGGACTTTCTAACGTAAAAGCTTCCATCTCATATTCATATCCACTCGGTGCTAAGCTTAATTCCCTTTAATATTCATGTTAAGTCTTTACTTTAAATTCATGTTCATGGAAGAATGCCTAGCACTCAAACCAATATGGTATCATAGTAGCTCATGCATTCATTGGGTGAAAATATCCTTTCAACCTTAGAATCATTAATACATAAGTAAACCTTTCACATCATGCTCATAGTGTTTCATGAGAATAGCCTTTCAATCAACACAACAATATTATCATAATCATAGACCTTTCATGCATAGTCATGTGTAAGGGTATGGGGGGGGGGGAAGGATCTTGCAACAATACCACAATTACACAATAGTCATAGGATTATCACATTTAAGTGAATCACGAGTTCATATACAATCCTCATCAACATGTACAAACCCTAAAATTTTTCCCTTCAAGGCTATGAATCAAAATCAACCCAAACATCCATAATTACTACAAGATAAGGGGAATTTCATGATTCAATAACTCAATAAACATAAACATAATAGATTGACATACTTCTAATAACTATCAACTCACATAATCAATTCATAATTTAACAATATGGGGGAATCATGGGTCCAAGGGGAATTTCATTATAATTCAATAATACTCCATTAATCCAATCATAATTCATCATAATTAACCATAATAAACCATAATTAAACAATTGAAAACGTTTTGGAAGAGGACCCATGACAAAGATTAAAACCCTAGGATTTTGGGGAATTTGGAATCTCAAAAACCAAACTTTGAAGGGACTCTATGGGTGGAAACTACCCATAGATGAAAATCCACCATATCTTAGGGAGATTTCCACACGAAATTCAAGAAGAAAGGCTGCTCCTTGAACCCTAAGCTTGACCTTGTTCTTGCTCGTCAATGGAGTTTTTAAAGAGAGAATATTTTGGAAAAGAGGTGGTTATTATTTTGAGTTTGGGGAATAATGAGTTGTAAAGGGTGGTTAATAGTTTTAAAATCCCTAAATAAGTGTAATAAAACAATAAAAACCGTCCTTATCACTAACTAATTAATTGGGAATTTACCCCTTTTCCTTTAAGTTGGCCGAACCTATGCAGTCTCAGGGGTTACCTACGTATGATAAACCGTGAGTTTAAGGTATTTTTAATACATTTCACATAAGAGTTGTGTGTGTCCAGGGCCATTTTGTATTGGTATTAATGTGTTGTTATCATGTTTGCAGGAAATAAGTTTGGATGTGGAAGTTGAGAGACACAACTGAAGAATGTTGCAGAAAAAGGCATCTACGGACGTGACCTACAGATCGTGGGTCCAGTCATGTTCCGTAGGTGGTAAGCGTAGATGGACAAGCAAGGCTTGCAGGAAAATCAAGGAATTCTTGACCAAGTGTGGAACCACGGTTACAAATGACGGACCGTAGGTCGACCTACGGGCCGTCCTGCAGTTTTGTCAAATAATCCAGAGAAGGGGGTTCCAGTACCTGATTTTGAGAGTTCATGTATGGAGCTACGGAGGAGGATCCACAGACCGTTGATCAAACCACGGTCCGTCCTGCTGATCTGTCGATTGCTACTAAAAGTTGGAGATTTTGAGTTTGAAAATTGCCTAAGTCCCAAACACGGAAGGGACCTACGGACCGTAGGTCAGTCCACGGTCCGTAAGTCAGTGTCGTAGATCGAAACCGCGTCCAGAAACTTTATTTCCTTATTTCGTTTCCTTTTTATTTGGGACATGTTTTTCTACATATAGGGCATGTAAACCTCATTTTTGGGGGTTAGACATTATTACTTGGGTTCTAGTTTTTGGCTTTGGAGATTAACTTGCAATTCTAGCAATTCTTGATTTCCTAAGTTTGTTTTGAAGATTTTAACTTTGAAATTTAAGTTGGGTTTCTGGATTTCTTCTTCTCATTACGGAAGTTCATGATTTCTTCATCTAAACATATGAATTGTGTTCTTGCTATTATGGGTAAATAAATCCACAACTAGGTTTGTGGGAACCATGAGCGATTAACAAAGTATAAATAGTATGTAAGTAATTCTTGAATAGTGTTATTACATGCATTGATAATTCTTTCGTTTAGAAGTCATTTTAGAGGTTGCAAACGTTAGAACTCGCCTTGTTGCTACTTGCAAGACCAAGGAGGTAGTTAATAAGAAAAGAATTATCAACATAGATTTAGTGTGATACTATCTAATAGTCTAATGTCAATTGGTGTGAGGGTGAAAACTAAGCCATACATTGATGTGATGTCTAATATGAGGTAAGGGTAAAGGTTAGTAAATTATACACACGTAGCCGGACCAAGGTGCGGGGTGAAATTCTCTAGTTGCCGAACCAAGGAATTAGAGATGCATAACTTATCACTTTTCATGTAATACACTAGGAAAGGTTTACTAGTACTAGGATTACCGCGTTATGAGCTTATGGGGAATTTTGGCGCCGCTGCTAGGGAATAAGTCTTTTAGATTAAGTTTAACTAAATTATTGAACTTTAGTCAATGATTTCCTAATTTTACTTTTTCTTTTGTTTTTGTTTCTCTCAGGTTCCTACTCTAGTGTATGCCAAGTACACGGAGTCAAGGTGAACCACTGACTCCATACAATCCGGAACTGAACAAAACTTTGCGAAGAATGATTAATCAAGGAGTCCCAATCAATCCTATCGAAGGAGGTCTAGGTGATGGGGTTGAGTTGCAGCCTCCTAGGGTTGGTAATGAGAATGCTCAGAGTTTACTCGGAGATGCATTGAGGGTACAAAATCCAACAGAACCGAGGCTGCGTGATAACTATAGGGTCGATTTCAACACCGCTGAATCTGAAGGACCTATTGTTCTACCTCTTCTACCCCCGGGGCATACATTTGTGGTGACTAGCAGTCTAATGCAGGTGCTTACAACGAGGGGTTTGTTCTCTAGTTTGGCAGCGGAGGATCCCCATGGACACATGGCCAAGTTGAGAAGTGTTTGCAAGAGTTGCGTGAGTCGACCAGAATTGGACATGGATGTTATTGGGTTGAGAGTATTCCCTCTATCATTGTCCGGTAAAGCTGCTGTGTGGTTTACTGAGCTCCCATATAATTCGATTCACACATGGGATCAATTGCAGGCGGTGTTCTTGGCAAAGTACTTCCCAGTGTCAAAGAAGCTGAAGCACAAAGATAAACTCAACAACTTCACGGCACTACCTGGAGAGTCTGTGAGTATTTTGTGGGATAGGTTCACTGCCTTCATAAGAGGTGTTCTGAATCACCGTATTGATGATGAGTCGCTGAAGGAATACTTCTAAAGAGGTCAGGATGACAATAGCAAGGCTGTGCTTGACACTATTGCTGGAGGTTCATATGGTGAGTGCACTTTTGAGCAGATTACTGAGAACTTAGAGAAAATCTCCTAAAATAAGAAAGCTTGAAGCACTAGAAAGTCAGACACTAGGAGGAACACGTTTGCAGTTTAATCTACAACCAACCAATCTAGTGATGACATTCGTAAGGAGATGGCTCAGATGAGGACCGAGTTGGGGTTGGTGTTAAAGCATGTAAGCGGAGGTGCCGTAAAGGTAAATGATGTGAATTATTTGACTAGAAATCCACCAACGGTTAAGGCGTGCTACTATGAAGAGGATACTTATTCAGTAAATGATCAGACGGGGGGTTTCCGAGCCAACGCCCAAGGTTCTAATTTGGATAATTGGCGCTATGGTCAAGGAAACCAAGGTTGGAACTATTGAAACTACAATCGAGAGGGTCAATATGTCCGGGATGGGAACTACAATTGCGACAACAACTACAATCGGAACAACTATGGCAACAAAAATGATAGGGGTGGTCCTTATGTTCCTCCTCAAAATTGGGAATCTGGTAATAAGGAAGCTGGGGGTAGTATGTCACAGATTGAGGATATGATGCAAAAGATGATGAAGAGGTTTGATTTGATAGATGAAAATAAGAAGGAGATGCGGAACGACTTGTCTGATCTTGGTCAAAAAGTGGATGCCCATGCAGTGTCGATCAAGAAACTTGAGCAGGAGTGACTCAATTGTCTACCACAGTTAACCCACATCAACCCGACACACTTCCTAGCAACACCATCCAAAATCTGAAGAATGATGGGCATTGTATGACAGTCACCACTCGAGTGGGTAAGCAGACCATTGATCCTTCTAGGCCGTCTGAGGTTGAAGTTGAGGTTAGTAAAGATGATGATATGATCGAGGTTACTGGAGAATTTGAGAATGCGACAGAGAAAGGAGTGGAGATAACCCAGAAAGTTGTACCCATGCCCAGACCTCCACCTCCCTTCCCACAGAGGTTAGTGAAGAAGACTAAAGAAGGCAAATACTACAGTTTTATTAGTATGTTGAAGAAGCTTTCCATCAATGTTCTGTTGATAGAAGCTTTGGAGCAAATGCCTGGGTATGCAAAGTTTATGAAAAATTTGGTGACGAAGAAAAGGGCCGTGAGTTTCGAAGATAATGATAGGTTGTAACATTGTAGTGCTATTGCTACAAGGTTCCTTGTGCAGAAGAAGGAGGATCCTGCTGCCTTCACTATTCCGTGTACCATCGGGTTGTTGCATTTTGCTAAGGCGCTAAGTGATGTGGGTGCTAGCATTAATATGATGCCATTGTCTATTTACAAAAAAATGGGTTTAAGAGATCCAAAACTGACTACGATGCGATTGCTCATGGCCGATAAACTATAAAGAGGCCTATTCGTGTGCTCCATGACGTACTAGTGAAAGTGGAGTCTTTTATCTTTTCGGCGGATTTTGTGATAGTTGATTGTGAGGTTGATTTTGAGGTTCCCATTATCCTTAGGAGACCATTCCTTGCCACTGGGCGCACTTTGGTTGATATGGAGAAAGGGCATATGAAGTTTCGCCTGAATAATGAAGAGGTAACTTTCAACATCAGTAGATCCATAAAGCAGATTAGTGAGCTCAAATCGGTATCAATGGTGAATCATATTGTAGAGAGTAGTTCTGAGGTGCCTATTGAAGAGAGGTTGGGTGTTGATGCACTAGCAATGATAATGATGAACTTTGAGAGTGATGGTATTGAAGACTATGATGAATTGGTCGCCGCACTTGATAGACATGAAGAATCACGACTCTCCACCTACAAGATCGTCTGTTGAAGAGGCTCCAAAATTGGAGCTTAAGGCTCTACCATCACATTTAAGGTATGTATTCTTGGGGAGAGATGGTACTTTACCGGTCATCATTATGGCAGATTTTAATGTGACACAAGTTGAGGCATTGGTTTCTGTGTTGAAGAGGTTCAAGCGGGCTATTGGTTGGACTATTACAGATATTATTAGGATCCCTCCTGGGATTTGTTTTCATAAAATCAGACTAATGCCGGATCACAAGCCTAGTATTGAGCACCAGAGAAGACTAAATCCGTCTATACAAGAGGTAGTGAAAAAGGAAATCATCAAGTGGTTGGATGTTGGAGTTATTTATCCCATTGCAAATAGTAGTTGGATTTGTCCTGTTCTGTGTGTGCCCAAGAAAGGTGGGATGACTGTGGTCCCAAATGTGAAAATGACGTTGATAGAGCAAAAGTTGAGGTAATAGAAAAGCTTCCACCATCTATCTCTGTTAAAGGTGTTAGGAGTTTTCTTGGGCATGCAGGTTTCTATAGGAGGTTTATCAAGGATTTCTCAAAAATTGCACATCCATTGTGCAAACTGCTCGAAAAGGAGTATAAGTTTGATTTTGATGATGCTTGTCTGAGAGCATTTGGAGAGTTGAAGGAAAAGTTAGTTTCTGCCCCTATCATTATTTTGCCGGATTGGGGACAACCGTTTGAGGTAATGTGTGATGCTAGTGGAGTGGCATTTGGTGTGGTATTGGGACATAGGCGAGAGAAGATTCTTCATCCTATTTACTATGCCAGCAAAGCTCTAAATGTGGGTCAAAAGAACTATACAATGACAGAACAAGAACTTCTTGTGGTGGTTTTCGCATTCGAGAAATTTTGATCTTACTTGCTTGGTACTAAGGTCATAATGCATACTGACCATTCTGCATTGAGGTATTTGATGGCTAAGAAGGATACAAAACCGATGTTTATTAGATGGTTGTTGTTATTGCAAGAGTTTGACTTTGTGGTGAAAGATAGAAAGGGGATTGAAAATCAGGTTGCCGATCACTTGTCCAGATTGGAGGAAGAAGCTATGCTCAAGCTTGGTGTTAGGGCTGAAATTAATGATGCTTTTCCAGATGAACATGTATTAGCTGCTTCTCATGATCTGATTCCTTGGTTCGCAGACTTTACTAATTACTTGGCAAGTGATCTGGTTCCATCGGATTCATCTGTTCACCAAAGGAAAAAGTTTATGCATGATGTGAAGAAGTTCTTTTGGGATGAGCCTTGTACCGTAGTTGTGCTGATGGGATTATTCGTCATTGTGTGCCCGAAGTTGAGATGTTGAGTTTACTAGAGGCGTGTCACTCATCGCTTGTTGGTGGGCACCATAGTGGTATTCAGACTGCGCATTGTAACGACCCTAAAAAAAAAAAAAAAAACGAACTAGTGAAACTAGAGCCTCACATGTGAGTTTGGAGTCAAGAACTTAATGAAATGATTATATTTGAATTTGACCCAAAAAGTTCTTAAAAATGTGCTTCGGAAGTT